>JAQQSV010001572.1:27277-54653 GCA_028646515.1 Pseudochirops corinnae
GGAAGGAAGGAAGGAAGGAAGGAAGGAAAGAAGGAAGGAGGGAGGGAAGGAAGGAAGGAAGGAAGGAAGGAAGGAAGGAAGGAAGGAAGGAAGGAGGGAAGGGAGGAAGGAAGGAAAAGGAAGAAAGAAAAGGAAAATGTTGGAGGGGGTGTAGGAAAATTGGGAAACTAATACACTGTTGGTGGAGTTGTGAACTGACTCAGCCATTCTGGAGAGTAATTTGGAACTATGCCCAAAAGGCTATCAAACTGTGCATACCCTTTGATCCAGCAATGCCTTGCTAGGTCTATATCCAAAAAAATGGGAAAGGACCTATTTGCACAAAAATATTTATAGAACCTCTTTTTGTGGTGACTAAGAATTCGAAATCAAAAGGATGCCAATCAATTGGGGAATGGCTAAACAAATTGTGGTATATAAATGTAATGGAATATTATTGTGCTATAAGAAATGACAAGCAGGTTAATTTTATAAAAAACTTGGAAGGACTTACATAAACCGATGCATAGAAAAGTAAACAGAAGCAGGAAAATATTGTACATAGTAACAGTAATAGTGTTCTATGAAGAACTGTGAATGAGTTAGTTATGAGTCAAGACAATCCCAGAGGACTAATTATGAGGCGTACTATCTGCCTCCAGAGAAAGAACTAATATTGATTGAATACAGACTGAAGCATGTCATTTTTCACTTGCTCTTTTTTCTTTTATTCAAGTTTTATACAAAATTACTAATATGGCAATGCTCTGCATAATTGCACATGTATAATACATGTGTGTATGTGTATGTGTATGATTACTTATCATTTTAGGGAGGGAGCAGATGAGGGAAGTAAGGAGGAAGGGATAGAATTTGGAACTCAAAACTTTAAATAAAAAAAAATTTTAAAAATAAATAAAAAGAAAAAAAACACGTGCTTTAGGAATATCAATTTGACAGCTGTATACAAGATAGATGGGAGAGGACAGAGACTAGAGACAGTATGGCCAACTAAGAGACTTCTTTAACAGCCTAGGTAAGAGGTAATCAGGGCTTGAGAGAAGGGAACAAATAAGAAATGACTGTGGAGATCAAAATATGTCACTGGCAAATTGATTGGGTGTTAGAGGTAAGGGAGAGGGACAAATCAAGCATGACTCCCATGTTGTGAATTACATAACTAGAATCATGGTGATGTCCTCAACAGAAACAGGGAAGTTGGGAAGAAAGGAAGATTTGTGCAAAGGGAAAGGGTGGGAGGAATGGTTAGTTAATGGTAAAATAATGAGTTCTGGACTTGTGTTGGAAAAAACTACACAGTATTCAGTTCCAGATGCTCAATAGGCAGCTGGGGTGTAGGATATTCAAGAGAGAGATTAAAGAATGATTACATAGGTCTAGGAGCAACCTATACAGAGGGAATTGAAGCCATGTGAGCTGATATAGCTACTCCGAAGTATGGAAGAGAAGAGGGTTCAGGACAGGCGGATACACATCTATGCAAACTGGGTATGACATGGTTGACGATCCAGCAAAGTAGCTTGAGAAAAATCAGTTGGACAAGTAAGAGGACAATAGAAAGAGGGTCATGTCACCAAAACTCCTAGAGGAGAGAGGATCCAGGAAGAGAATGATCAACAATGTCAAATGCTGAAGAGAAATCAGGAAGGATGAGGACTGAGAAAGGACCTCATGATTCACTGATGAACAGACACACAAATCTCTAAAGGAGTTCATTTTCAGGCTCTCTTTAATTGCAACACCATGATTTCTGAAATAGAATACTGAAGCTCAAAAATTTAAATAATTAAAAATTAGTTCAAAAATATTTACTGTTAAACTACCTCTGCCCAACGAATAGCATCAGTTCAAGTCAAAATAAGCAACACTTATAAACTAGGCACTATGCTAAGTGCTAGGGATACAAAGAAGGGCAAAGGACAGCCCCTACTCTAAATCTCATGAAGGGAGGCAACATTCAAAGAGCTGGACAAGCAAACTATAGACAGAATAAATTTAAAATAATCTCAGAGGGAAAGCACTAGCAGTCAAGGAGATTGGGAAAGACTTCCTGTAGAAGGTAGGATTTTAGCTGGGACATGAAGGAAGCTAGGTGGAGATGAGGAGAGAAAGAATTCCAATTCCACTGCCAAGAACCATTTGATACTTCTTAGAAACTTTGCAACTTTCTCTTTGGCCTCTGTTCTTTTCTTAGTAATCTGAAATATGTTGTGTATACATATATGTGTGTGTGCATGTTTGTGTGTATAGATATGTACTGTAAACAGGGCTCTACAAACCTATGACAGCATGTAGTTTAGTGTTTTTCTATAAAGTGAATGTGAACCCACAGATAAATTGCCCAAGGAGTTTCAACCAAGTCAAAGTAAAATACCTACCTCCTAAAACCACCAAAAGGGGAAAGTGCTTTGAAATATTAGAATGAAAGCTCATTGAAAAAGTCAGCATAGGCTTGATCCCTTTGGTGTCTGTTCTAATACAGAGACTAGGGGGAAAAGGAGCTGGCAGCTATAGACTTTTCAAATTTAGGGATTTATTCAGTCAATAGATATTTATAAAGGACCTACTGCATGCCAGGAACTCACCGTGTTAAACACAGGGGATATAAAAAAAGGCAAAACACAGAGTTTGCAGTTTATGGAAGACTTACATATATTTTAATATTTTTAAATGTCTTTCTCCAATAGTAATGTCCTGCTTTCTGAAAGTTCGGTAGATTCATTTTTAGGGACTGTATTAATAGTAGAACTTCGATATTTCTCTGGGTTATAGAGGGTTTATTATTAACTTTGTTACTACTTTTAGACAGGATCTGTGATTTCATGGAATTTATATGGAAATTCTTTTACCAATGAAGAACTTTATTTACACTACAATTTATAGTCATAGAGAGATGACTAAGTCAGTGAGAGGTCAATTGACTTGGCCAGGGTCATAGAGCAGTATAGGCCAAAGAGAGAGCTTCCTAATGTGGCGGTGTTAGGTCTTTCTATCCACTATACCAAACAGCCTTTTTGCTCCTCTGTTGTAAAAGGAGCACATCGCCTTAGGTGGGATGACTTTGCTTTTCTTACTACCAATAGAGACCATAATCTGCAAGTAGATGTGAAATGTTCAGATTTACATCACTAGAAATTATATTCTAGGGCAGCTAGGTGGCGCCATAGTGCACACAGCGCTAGGTTGAAGTCAGGAAGACTAATCTTCTTAAGTTCAAATCTGACCTCAGACACTTACCAGCTGTATGACCCTGGGCCAGTCATTTAACCCTGTTTGCCTCAGTTTCCTCATCTGTAAAAGGAGTTGAAAAAGGAAATGACAAACCACTCTAGTATCTTTGCCAAGAAAAACCCCAAATGGGGTCACAAAGAGTCAAACACAACTGAAAAACAGTAATTATATTCTAGACCTGATGTATTTGCTATTCTGTGAGAAGTTAAGGTATTGGAAGACATGACATGGAGAGAAATTCTACAGAAGCTATTGATTTGGGCAAGTCAAACATTTTGATCATCTATCAAGCCCACAATAAAAAAGAACTACTTGAAATAATGCACAAAGTGTGGCCAAAGATGAAAAGCAGCACCAACAACAGACAAACTATCACTTCATAACAGCCTTATTCATCCTCACAAAAGACACCTTCAGAGGGAGAAGTTCAATGGGAGGAGTTATTACTTATTCTTTTACACGGCATGGTAGGCTTCTCGAAGTTGGAAAAAGAATGAAAAGATCAGTTTTAAAAAATTAATTAGTGTTAGAAAGGAAAAAATACTTCTACGGGCAAAAAAAATAACACAGAGACTGGATTAAGATTGGGAGAGGTGAATTTTGCTGCCAAAACTCACTTCTTCATTCAAAACTATGCCAACACCGGGTGATTCTCTGAGATCTGGGAGTCTTCTTCAGACTATAAAACATACCCCTCCATAAAATGCTTTTGGAATTTTCTTACTTCCAAAGGGCCCACAAAATTTGGCCTCAATCGGGACTTAACCCCATTGAAGAAAAGATTAACTTTGAAAGATATACTGATATACCAAAAAGTAGAATTTTTCCAGTATTGCAGAAATTTCCAAGTGGAAATGGAATACTACAGAACATCTTGAACAAATCATAAAAGGTGAAGAAATTTACCCTCTTCCCCCCCCCCCCCCCAAAAAGATAAACATGTTTGAATGGCCTGGGAACTCATCTGACAAACTCTATTGAAAATGTATGGACCAGGGTAGGAACCAAAATGGTGGAGAAAAGGCAGCAACTCACCTGAACTCTCCCCAAAACCTCTCCAAACACCTTTATATAATGCCATAAAACAATTCCTGGTGCACTAGAACCCACAAAAGGATGGGGTGAAATAATTTTCTAGCCAAAGACAACTTAGAAGGTAGGCAGGAAATGTCTGTCACACCTGGCTGAGAGTGGAGCGCAGTCCAGCACAGCCTGCACCAGCACAGACCAGGCCCTAGAAAATCAGAAGCATGCCTTGGGAGTCACAGAATCAGCAGCAGCAGCTGCTGGGGTTAAACAACTGGTCAGAAGGAGATTACAGGATCTCTTTCATAGCACTGAGGCAGGACTCTGTTGCTTTGCCCATACTCAGTCCAGGTCACAACCCTGGGTGGCAGACCCAGGGCCAGGAGGAGCACTAGCACACCAGAACTTGCAGTCACAATGGAAGGGAGAACCCTCTTCACAGTTCAAGGGCAGAGGAGAGTGCTTGTGGTAGCTCACAGACCAGATCACAGACCAGGAGAATAGTAAAACACACCTTTCCTTAGATCATACCACCTTGGAAGAACTGAAAACTTACAGGTCCCTAGAAGTATCTCTAAAAACATCAGCACAAAACCTTTGAAGCTTGAGAGAGTGTGCTTTCTGCTCTGGAAGCAGAGCCCTACTTCAACAAAGAGTTAAAGTCAGAAATAGGCTGGGAAAATGAGCAAACAGAAAAATATTGTGACTATAGAAAGTTACTACGGTGACAAGGAAGATGAAAGCACACACTCAGAAGAAGATAACAAGGTCAAAGTTCCTACATAAAAGTCTCCAAGAAGAATATGATCTGGTCTCAGGCCATGGAAGAGCTCAAAAAGGACTTTGAATATCAAGAAGTAGAGGAAAAGTTGGGAAGGGAAATGAGAGCGATGCAAAAAAAATGATCAAACACTCAGCAGCCTGACCAAGGAGACCCCAAAAAATATTGAAGAAAATAACATCTTAAAAAGCAGACTAGGTCAAATGGTAAAAAGAGATCCAAGAAGCTAATGAGGAGAATGCCTTAAAAAACAGAATTGGACAAATGGAAAAAGGGTACAAAAATTCACTGACGGAAAAAACTCCCTAAAAAGTAGAATTGGCCAAATGGAAATGGAGGTCCAGAAGCTCACCAAAGAAAATAATTCTTTAAAAATTAGAATGGAGCAAATGGAAGCTAAAACTTTAGGAGAATTCAAGAAGCAATAAAACAAAACCAAAAGAATGAAAAAAAAATAGAATATCATAAGAAATATCTCATTGAAAAACAACTGATCTGGAAAATGGATCCAGGAGAGATAATTTAAAAATTGTTGGACTACTTGAAAACCATGATAAAAAAAAAAATCGTAGACATCATCTTTCAAGAAAATGTCCCTGATATTCTAGAACCAAGGGTAAAACAGAAATTGAAAGAATCCACCAAGCCCCTCCTGAAAGAGATCCCCAAATGAAAACTCCCAGGAATATTATAGCCAAATTCTATAGCTTCCAGATCAAGGAGAAAATACTGCTAGCAGCCAGAAACAATTCAAGTATCATGGAGTCACAATCAAGATGACACAAGACTTAGCAGCTTCTACATTAAAGGATCAGAGGAGTTGGAATATGATATTCCAGAGGACAAAAGAGCTAGAATTACAACAAAGAATCACCTACCCAGAAAAACTGAGTATAATCCAACAAGGGGGAAATTGAAATTCAATGAAATAGAGGACTTTCAAGCATTCTTGATGAAAATACCAGAGCTGAATAGAAAATTTGACTTTCAAATACAAAACTCAAGAGAAGCATAAAAAGATAGACAGGAAAAGGAAATCATAAGGGATTAAATAAAGTTAAACTGTTTACATTCCTACATGGGAAGATGATATTTGTAACTCATAAGAACGTTCTCATTATTAGGGCAGTTAGAAGGGGCATATACAGACAGAGGGCACAGGTATGAGTTGAATATGAAGGGGTGATATTTTTAAAAAATAAAATTAAGGGGTGAAAGAGGTATATACTGAGAGAAAGGGAAAGGGAGAGGTAGAATGGAGTAAATTGTGTCACACAAAAGGGGTAAGAAAAAGCTTTCTACAATAGCATGGAAGGGGGGAGGTGAGGGGAAGTGAGTAATCTTATTCTCACCAGAATTGGCTCATTATAATATGTAATGAAGTATGTAATAACATACATACTCAACTGAGTCTAGAAATCTATCTTACCCTCTAGGAAAATAAAATGGGAAGAGGATAAGAGAAGACATTAGAGAGGGGGTAGGGGGGCATAGTGGGATAGAAGGGAGGGCAGATTGGGGGAAGGGTTAGTCAAAAGCAAAACACTTTTGAAGAGGGTTAGGGTAAAAGGAGAGAGAATAGAATAAACGGTGGGGGAGGGGGTAATAGGACGGAGGAAACTACAGTTAGCAATAGTAACTGGGGAAAAACATTCTGGAGTAAATTTCTCTGATAAAGGCCTCATTTCTCAAACATATAGAGAACTGAATAAAATTTATTAAAAATAAGAGCCATTCCCCAATTGATAAATGATCAAAAGATATGAAGTTTTCAGATAATCAAACCTATCTATAGCCATATGAAAAAAATGGTCTCACTATTGATTGGAGAACGCAAATTAAAATAATTCTGGGGTACTACCTCATACCTATTAGATTGGCTAATAGGACAGAAAAGGAAACCAAGAAATGTTGGAGGGGATGTGGGAAAAATGAGACATTAATGCACTGGGGAGCTGTAAACTGATTCAACCAAATATACCCAAAGGACTATAAAACCAAGCATACCCATTGACCTAGCAATACCACTACTAGGTCTGTATCCAAAAAGAAAATTTTAGCAAAAGGAAAAGGACCTATATGTACAAAAAATATTTATAGAAGCTCTCTTCTAGTGGCAAAGAATTGGAAATTGAGGGGATGCCCATTAATCGGGAAATGGCTGAACAAACTGTGGTATGTGATTATGATGGAATACTATTGTGCTATGGGAAATGATGAGCAGCCTGCTCTCAGAAAAACCTGGAGAGACTTATGTGAGTTCAGGCAAAGTGAAATGTACTGTGTATCAAGTAATAACAATATTGTAAGATGATCAGCTGTGAATGACTTAACTATTCTCAGCAATACAATGATCCAACACAACTCTGAAAGACTTATAATCAAAAATGCTATCCATCCCAAGAGAATGAATTGAATTTATTTTATGGGGTCCTATAAGGCAAAACCAGGAGAAACAATGGGAAGGAATTTCAAAGAGGCAAATTTATGGTTGAAATCAGTAAAAACTTACTATTAGAACTGTCTAAAATGGAATGGATTGTTGTCTTGGGTAGTGCATGGAGCTCATTAATCAGACTGTATTACCACTTTGGGGGTAATACAGATTGAAGCAGACTTTTTAAACTCTATTTTTCTTGAGGGTTTTTTTTTTTTGCTCTGTTTTCTTTCACAACATGACTAATATGGAAGAATTTTGCATGACTACACATGCAAATGACTACCTATATCAAATTGCTTGTGTTCTCAATGGAGGTGGAGGGAGGAAGGAAAAGAATTTGAAACTCAAAGTTTTTAAAACTAATGTTAAAATTATTTTTATACGTAAGTAGGGGGAAATAAAATACTAAATAAATTCAAAAAAACATTTTCAATATAAAAAAGGAAATGCACGGACTATAGATAAGGCTAGACTTAGAAAAATAGACAGTTCTTCAGAGATATGCTTAATATCTAATATGATTAAAAGTTGATTTCATGATAAAGAATTTAAAATTATGTGTTAAAATCTTGTGACCTCAATGCCAAATCATGTAAAACATGTGTGTAGCTAACAAATGTTTCATACTGAAGTCTTATTAAGCTATAATAACAAGAAATAAGAAGAAGAAAGTGCAAAGCACTTTATAGATATTATGTAATTTAATCCTCACAAAAACCCTGGGAGGTAGGTGCTATTATTCTTCCCATTTGAAAAATAAAAACTAAGATGAGCTGAAATGATAGGACTATGCTAATATCACACAACTAGGAAGTATTGTAGTTTGGATTTGAACTCAGATCTTCCTCACTCCAGATTCTCTCTCTCCATTCACTACTATAGCTGTAAGGTGTATTTTGTAAATGAACAAAGTCCATGGTTTTACTTTGCCCCAAGTAATCCACACAACACTCTAAATCCTAAATAAATGTTTTGAATAGAATTGAACTTTTGCAGCAATTCTAATGTAGTCACATCACACAATCAAAACCTTGTTTTTGTTTATGATGGGAGGCTTTTAAAAAGTTTTTTTAAATCTATATTTTAAAATCTCATATGACTAAAAAACAATTTGTTTGCATTCCCATACCCACCTCTGAACTGTCCTAAAACATTTAAAACATGACTGAATCATGCTACATAATGATTTACAGTAAGTAGGTTTGATATTTCACAGTCACCTTGAGCTCTGTGTGGCAAAATTGTAAAATGCGTCCAAAGAACTTGAGTTCCTTAAACCTGCTTCAATTAGCATTAATCTGTACCAATATTCATGAAATTTCCTAAGTAGATGGCCTATTTAAATGAGTTTTAAAGCAACATCAAAAGCATAAATCTTAGTTTACAGGCACAAACCAGTTCCACTAAAATCAATTTTTTAAAAACGTTTATATTAAACGAGTAACTTGCTGGATCTCTGAGTTCACAAGGATCCTGAATTTGGGGCAGGAAGCAATGTTAGAGACCATCTAGAGCTAAGTCAACCTCCTTATTTTACAAACAATTAGAAATCACAGAATTTTTAAGTTAAGAGGGACTTCAGAGGCCACCTAGTCCAACCCATACTACAAGGAAATTTCCATTATAAATATACCCCCAAAGTGGTGATACAGTCTGATTAAGGAGCTCCATGCACTACCCAGGACAACAATCCACTCCATTTTAGACAGTTCTAACAGTTAGTAAGTTTTTACTGATTTCAACCATAAATTTGCCTCTTTGAAATTCCTTCCCATTGTTTCTCCTGGTTTTGCCTTATAGGACCCCATAAAATAAAGCCCAACATATGGAAAAATATGATGGCCTTCACATACATGAGACTATAATCTTCAAAACTGGAACATACCTTCTTCCACTTTCTAATTCTAACCCAGAATTCCTAGTTTTCTTCAAGGCTTAGCTCTCTTACCATCTACTACAATAAACCCTTCCTAAAAGGATCCCTAGCTCCCTGAAACTGTTATTAATTTCTCCTCAAATTATCATATATAATCTTATGTTTAAGAGTCAGCCTGGCCTGGTCAAAAAGAGAAAGAGAGAAAGAAGGGGGGTGGGGAGGAGGTGTGCTCAAAACCAGGAAGACCAAGGTTCCAGTGTTGAGCCTCAGACAATACCACAGGTATGTGATCCTGGGGAAAGCTCTGAGTGCCCTAGGCAAGTCGATAAGACTATAAATTTGCAGAACAGGTGCAATCCATGTCCCTAAAGGGGATTTCCTCACCTAATAGAGGGAGTTCCCTAAACCAATGAGATCATGGGTCCAGTTCCTATCCCTAGTCTAATATCTACACGTGGCATCAGTCCAGCAGAATGGAAGTTCCTTGAGGAGCCAGGACATCTCATTTGCCTTTGTATCTCCAGAATCAGCACAGTGAACAGAGGCTGGAGAACAGACCCGGGACACAGGTTAGGGATAGGGACCTCAGGCCTGGTTGCACATAATGAATGGGCACTTAATAAAGGCTTGTTGGATTGTAAGGAAAATACTGGAGATAAGACTATTATACCCCCCACAGATATATTACTCATACACACATGATTCCACTTGTCCATACCCTTCCCAATGAGTGCCATTTGTTTCTCTGAAAATAAATCAAGGAAAAGTCAGAGGAAACCTTCTGCTGTTTTACTGAAAAGAAAACAGTGAAGAAGTCGTGTATTAAAACTCTAAAAGCACAGCAATGATTATGTGAAAGGGGAGAAAAGCTCAACACCCATTCTATCCCTGACAGAACTGCCTTCATGGTAGGGGCCGGGTTAGTAAGGTAAAGAATGTCTAATTACACTTCTCACTCCTAAAATTTTCCTGGAGAGGACTCTGAACCTGATCACGAACCCAGCAAGACCACAGGAGCTCGGTAACGACGCCCATTAGTGCTGTGCGATTCTCAGACTAATACAGAGAACTAGAATGAAATCAAACTTGGATGGTAGGAATGGTAGGACAAAAGCAATCCCGCTGAAGGGCTCCAATGAACCGTCCCATCCTGGTTATGACTTGCTGGTACTTGTACTGGCTGCGTCTACTACTACCGCAGACTCTCCCGTGCAAGAGAAGGAAGAGAGGAAGAAGGGAGGGGAAGAAAGGAGAGGGAAAGAAGAACTTAAAGGAATAATAACCATGCACAAAGCCAAATGCTACCTTAGACTTTTCTGGCTTCACTGAAATAAGGTAGCCTACCTTGTCCTGAGAAGCAAGATCAGATTTCCAAACCCTTTAGGGTGCTCCCTTTTTTTATTTAAAAGCAAAAACAACCTGCCCCAAGAAGGTGTTACAGTCAGACCCTAAAGGCAATTGCAGACAACAAAGACCCCAAGCAATCAAAATGGAATTATAATCCGCGCTGTATTAGCAGCCACCGACGGGAGATGGATTTGCTACCAGCCCAGCCTCCTTTCAACCTACACCTCCCCCACCCCCCCACCTCCCGGGAGTCTAAGCTACCCCCATCCCACCGCCATCCCGGCCGTCTCTTTGGTACCCAGGGGCGGACCTAGCGCCTCGCCCGGATTTTGCAATCTCGCCGCTTCTCCCAAACCTTTATAGCACGCAGTGTTCAAATTCTTTCCCGCCCAGGCATGACGAGCGGAACGATAACAATCGGCTAATACAAGAGAGCTGCGGGGGGGGGGGGGGGGAGGGGGGAAGGAGGAAGAGGAGGAGGAGGAGAGGGAGGAGGAGGAGGGAGAGGGAGGAGGAGGGAGAGGGAGGAGGAGGGAGAGGGAGGAGCAGGGAGAAAGCTCGAACCTGGGGCTGGGCAGTCCGAGCTCCAGGCTGGTACTGGCTAGGGGCTGATCCCCACCGAGGTACCCCTTCCCGAGGTAGGCAGGCGGCTCGAAGGTGACACAAAGAAAGCGAGCCAGGCACCTCGTTCCAAAGCCCTGCGCGCTCCGCCCGCTGACAACTTTGCTGCGCCCCCAGGACACCCCGCTCTGTTCCCGCAGGCAAACTTTGTGGCGGCCGCCAGGCCGGTCCCGCCGGCGGTGCTCGGACTCGGGTGCCTTCCCTCTTCTTCCTCCTCTCTTCACCCCCCACCCCCCACCGTCCTCCTCCCCAGGTTCAGGAAGACTTCCAGCCTTGGCACCAGCCCGCCCCCTCCTCTCTCGTCCCCGCTCTCCCCGCCACAAGGCAGCGGCGCACCGCACCGAGGCTCGGAGAGCTGGTGCGGCCACACTCACCCGGCCCTAGCCCGGCCGGAGGGCGCGGGGCGGCGGGCACTGCCAGCGCTCTGCGCCGCCCTTTCTTCTTCCTCCGAGGCTCGAGCTCTTCTCCCTTTCTCTCGCTCGCTTTTTCTGTGCAGGCGGTCGAGGCTCTCGGAGCTCCAGAGCCCGCTCCGCTCCACTCCGCTCCTTGGCGCTCGGGAAGCGGCAAACCACGCCCCGCGCCTTCCCCGCCCGCCAGCCCTCCCGCCCGCCCGCCTGCCTGCCCGCCAGCCCCGGGCTGCCCAGACTCCTGTTCTTAGAGCCTCCGCCAGCACCACCCTCCCTGTCCACTTTGGAGCATGTCCGGAGGGAGCGGGGAGGCGGAGCACCCTCGGCTGCTCTTTCCTAAGCTCTGGGCGTCAGGACTTTAGAAGGAAGTCCAGCCCGGCTGCTCGGCAGACAAGGGGACAACTTGGCTGTTCTGTCAAGCCCCAGAAAACGTGAGAGGGCCTGAGGGGCACGCGACCCGGGCCAGAAAGTTAGGGATCCCCGGCCGTATCCAGAAGAGCCCCAGGCCCGTTGGTAGTGCTCAGTTTAAGGAGTGCAGGAACTCCTTGGAGTTTCCTGGACCAATCAAAGGAAAAGGGCTACACGTTTACTCTTGAGGACTCCCTCCACCCTTCTTGATGCAGTTCTACACCGTTTGGGGCAGGTCATTCAGCAGAAGACATCAGGTGCCGACTTTTTTTTTTTTTTTGGCCCCACCAACTCTTGCAACTGCTCACCAAAGCTTAGTGCACTTAATGCAAATGCTGATGAAATCGAAGATCTTCCATGGGGAATAAGGAATAAGCAGGTATACATCATGTTCCAGGTATGTGCTTTATTGGTTGACTGATTTTTGTAACTATTATCTCTTTTGAGATAGAATTCAGTTAGAATCTTTCATCTGAATTCAGTGCCACGGGATCTTATCTCTTCAACTGGATGTTTCACATGTCCTTCGAATTTTAACATTTCCCAAATCATCACTGGTGATGGCAAACCTACTCCTGATTTTACTGTTGGTGTCTGTAGCACTACCATTCTTCCAGTCTCCCACATATTAGTGACTCTGGGGCTCTCTTTTACTCCCTTTGTTCCCTCACCTCTCATATCCAGTCAATATATGTTTATTAAGCACCTATCTCGTGCCAGGCATCCTGCTAAGTCCTGGTGATGCACAAAAAAAAAAAAAAAAAAAAAAAAAACACTTGGCAAAAGACAGTCTCTGCCCTTAAGGAGTTCAAAATCTGATGTCAGTTAGCATTCTCTCAGTTCCACCCACCTCTGTAACACCTATTTTATCTTTTCTACTCTTCAGGTCTACTGATACCAAGACCCTCATTACCATTTCATTACTTCCTGGACTATTGTAACTCTAATAGGCTCATACTACTTACACTTTTTTCTCATGTAATCAATCCTTCACAGAACTGCCCAAAGAATATTTTCTTATGCGTTGACTTTGTCTTGTCCCTTCAACGTTCAAAAGTCTTCAGTAGTTCCCCTATTGCCACTGAGAAAAATCCGCACTTCATTATTCAAAGTTCTCTACAATATGGCACTCACTACCTTGTATAATTTTTACTGTGTACCTTACCCAAAATGACCCTGTGTCTCAGGAACAGGCCCTCTATTTTCCTGCATCTGTACTTTTGTCCATGATGTTCCTGTCAGAAAAATCTCCCTTTCCCTCTTTGCCTATTAAACTTGTATCCATCCTTTAAATTTTTTCTCAAAAACTATGTCCTACATAAACCCTTCCCTGATTCTCCCTCCCACAATAAAAACTTTTCCCCTCAGACTTCACATAACACGGTATTCTTTACTCTCCTAAAACAATGCTACAGTTGTCTTATCCCCATGATAAAATATAAGACTTGTAAGAGCAGGGAATGTGCATTCAGTACACTGAAAAAAGAACTGGGATGCGTTATTAAGACCTGGGTTCAAATCTCAATTCTTTACCTATTAAAGCCTCAGTTTCCTCATCCATAAAATGGACATAATAATACTGATACTGCTTCTTCACAGGATTGTTAGGAAAAGTGTTTTGTAAACCTGAAAGTGGTGATTTAAATGTAAATTATTATTGTTAGGTTATAAAAGCTTTATATCTATTCAAATGCCTAGGTACATTTAGGTCCATACAAATAGGTACTTTATAAATAATTGTTGATTGACCCAAAATAAAACATCACTGAGAGAGAAACAGAGATATATAGAGAGAGAAAGACTATCAGGCAAATTCGTATCAATAAATTCCATTGAATTAAACAATTAACCACCAACAAGCTGGTACTAATAAAGCACATACCAGTTAAATGTATCAATAATAACAATAATTTAAAAATAATAATAATGTTAAGTGTCCACCTACTACCTTATATAGTAGCAAAGGTATGGAAACAAAGATGCCCATCAATTGAGGAATCCCTAAAGAAATTGTGCCACATAGATGAAATGAAATGTTAATGCATGGAAGAAAACAATGAATGTGAAGACCATAGTAGAGAAGCATGTAAAGACTTGTGGAAGACTTGATGTTTGACCAACAAGCCCAACCCCAGAAAACCTAAAATCAAAGTAAAGGTGTTAAGCTAACTGTAAGAATGCTCAGGAGCAGCTAGGTGATGCAGTGAGTAGAGCACTAAGTCTAACGTCAGGAAAACTCGTCTTCCTGAGTTGAAATCAGGCCTGGGATAGTTACTGTGTTATCCTGGGAACATCACTTAACCCTGTTTGCCTCAGTTTCCTCATCTCTAAAATGAGCTGGAGAAGGAAATGGCAAGCCACTCCAGTATCTCTGCCAAGAAAACCTCAAATGAGGGAGGAGTCAGAGATGGCTGAAACAACTAAACACCTAAAGCCCTAAGATTTTAGGAAATGGAAATACCTTTTCCTCGGTGAACCAGGAGGAAGGAAGACAATTTCATTGACTAAAAGGAGATAGACCCATAGATGATCCTTTAAAAATGGTCTATGGCAGCGGTTCTCAACCTGTGGGTTGTGACCCCTTTGGAGGTGGAATGACACTTTCACAGAGGTCACAGGGGTCACCTAAGACCATGGGAAAACACATATTTCCGATGGCCTTAGGAACCGAGACACCGCTCCTCTATCCGTCTCCAGGAGGGTCCACCCACATGCAGATATACCCACATACGAGTATTAAAGGGTCACAGCATTAGGAAGGTTGAGAACCACTGATCTATGGGTTTGAGGGAATGCAGGCCCAGGAATACTTTGTGGAGGAGACCCCTGCAGGCGTCTCTGTAGTGACTTCTCCAGGTAGACACACTATACAGAAGTTTAAAAGTCCTTTGATTCAAAAGGATTTGAGGCACAATGTAAGGAGCGGATCCATATCCCTCATACGGACATACATCTATAAAGGCAGTCACTTCAGGGAAGAGGCAGCTTTGAAGACACCAGGCATTGGAGAAGAGAACAGTCTGTGAACTTAAGAGAATCTAGTAATAGAGTGCCAAGGTGTGGAGGACAGACCCTAGGAACTTTGCCAAGTAACCTGACCATAGATGTCACTCCATGCAAGATGTTCAACAAAGGGACTCTACAAAGAGAGGAAGGCCTTTCTGGCCCTGTAGCACCAGCAGTTTTGAGTTGCTTTTGATCCATAAGCAGCCTAAACGTTTTCCTCACCACCACGATCCTATAAGTCTAAAATCACTCTTCCGGTGGACGCTGTGTATGTTTGTAGGAGAATGCCTGAAGTTACAGGAGAGGGGACAGTGCTTTGCAGCTGTAGTTTTTGTTATACTATCATTGTTATATTATCTCCAATGCTTTTTGGAGAAATAATTGCATCTTCTGGTTGGTTGTTCATTAGGAACACTCAGTGGGAGTTTATGAGTTAGAAGGCTGGTCTGTGGGGTGGATCCAAGAGGGTGGACTAGGGGCAGCCACCAAGCCGAACTCTCCCAACATTCTTTACCAAACAACTATAAAATAACACTTCAAATTAAATTTTGGAGTGACAGAGCCCACAAAAAAGTTAGGGTGAGGTTTTTTTGGCCTAAGAAAACTTAAGAGGTGGGCAGAAGAATTCTGAAACACCAAGGTGAAAGTCAGTTGTGTCCAGAGTCCACACATGCAGGGGCAGCAACAGAAAAAGCAGCCACTTTGGGAGCTCTCAGCCCAGAGAGAGTAAGAGGGTCAGACAACCGGTCAAAAAGAAATTACGGGGGACCCTCTGCGGGCACTGAGGACAGCTTGGGTAGACTGGCAACTCTACAACTGATAGGGAAAATAGATTGAGGAGAGATAATTAAGAATTGTTGAGCTATCTGAAAACCATGATCAAAGAAAGAACCTAGACATTATACTTCAAGAAATTATCAAGAAAACTGTACTGACATCTTACATCCAAGGTATGAAATAGAAATGGAGAGAATCCACCAATCACATCCTAAAGGTCCCAAAATGAAATAGGAATACAGCTATAGGGATATCATGGCCAAAATCCAGAGCTCCCAGGTCAAAGAGAAAATACATCAAGTAAACAGAAAAAAAAAACAATTCAAATATTGTGAAGTCACAGTTAAGATCATAAGATTTAGGGGCTTCCATGTTAAAGGGGCAGAGGACAGGGAATATAATATTCTGGAAGCAAAAAAAGTTAGGATTACCACCAACAATCACCTACCCAGCAAAACCGGGCATAATCCTTCAGGGTGGAAAAATGGATATTTAATGAAAGGGAGACTTTGAAGAAACCTAATGAAAAGACCAGAGCTGAATCCAAAATTTGATATAAAGACACAAGACTCAAGAGAAGCTTGAAAGAGTAATCATAAGGGACTCAATAAAATTAAACTACATTCCTACATGGGAAGATGACACATGTAACTCTTGAGAACTTTATCATTATTGAGGCAGTTAAAAGGAAGTTACACAAACAGAGGCTATGAGTGTGAGCAGATTATGTTAGAATAATCTCCAAAAAAAATGAAGGAAGGACAAAATGGAATATACTGGGATAAGAAGGGAGAAGTAGAATGAGGAAAATTATCTCACACAAGAGAGATGTGCAAAGGAGAACTTTTGCTATGAGGGAAAACAGGGCAGGGTGGCAGACAATCATTAGAACTTGTTCAAAGAAGAAAGAATACACCCATACATTCAATTGGGTATAGAAATATAATTTACCCAATAGGGAAATAGGATAAGAAAAAGGGAGGGCAGATTAAGGGAAACAGTGGTTAGAAGCAAAATAGGCTTTTGAGGAGGGAGAGGATAAAAAGAGAGAAAGAAAGAAAAACAAGATAATGGGAAGGGGAAAATACACAGTTCATAATCATAACTGTGAATGGGATGAGCTCACCTATAAAATGGAAACAGATTGCAGAATGGATTAGAAACTAGAATCCAACAAATTACAAGAGACATGCTTAAAACAGAAAGACACATACACAGAGTTAAAACAAAGGGTTGAAGCAAAATCTAGTATGCTTAAACTGAAGTAAAAAAGTCAGGGGTAGCAAAAGCAAAAATGGGCCTAATTAAAAGAGATAACCAGAGAAATTACATTTTGCTAAAAGGTACCATAGACAATGAAATATATCCAAAAAAATTATAGCAAGTTTCTCTGATAAACCCTTCCTTTCTCAAATATATACTAAGTGTAGAACTTAGTCAAATTTATAAAAATAAGAACCAATCTCCAATTTATAAACATAAAAAGATATGAATTGGAAGTTTTCAGAAGAAGAAAGCAAAACTATAGTCATATAAAAATGCTCTAAATTGCTGTTGATCAGAGAAAGGCAAAATTAAAACAGCTCTGAGGTACCACCTCCCACCTATCAGAAATAACAAATGCTGGAAGGGATGAAGGAAAAATATTTAATGAATAGGCAATAGTTAATGAACTGTTGGTGGAAATGTGAACTGGTCCAACCATTCTCAAAAAAAAAAAATTAAAACTATGCCCAAAGGACTATCAAACTGTGCAGACCTTTTGACCTAGTAGTACCGCTACTAGGTCTGTATCCTAAAGAGATCAAAGAAAAAGGAAAGGGGCCATATGTATAAAAAATATTTATAGCAGCTCTTTTTGTGGTGGCAAAGAATTGAAAATCAAGGGGATGCTCATGAATGGGGAAAGGGCTGAACAAGTTCTGGCAAATCTGAACAAGATTATGATGGAATATAAGAAATAACAAGGGGAGTGATTTCAGAGAAGCGTGGCAAGACCTATATGAAGTAATGCAAAGTGAAGTGAAAAGAACCTGGAGAACATGGTGCACAGTAATAGCAGTGTTGTAATATGATCAACTGTACAGAACTTTACTCTGATCAATACAGTGATCCAAGACAATTCCAAAGCATTCATGGTAAAAAAATACCATCTATCCCCAGAGAGAGAACTAATGAACTCTGAACGCAAACAGAAGTAGAATTGCCTCACTCTATTTTTCTTGCTTTTTTTCCTTGAAATATGGATAATTTGGAAATCTGTTTTGTATGATTCCACACATATAATTGACAGCATATTATCAGTGGATGAGAGAAAGAGTGGGAGGGATGGAGGGAGAGAATTTGGAACTCAAATTTTTTTTTAAAAAAAGTTTAAAGAAATTTTAAAAATCAATTTAAAAAAAAGAATGGCATCACAAGATACACCCTTGAACCTCAAGGTAGTAGCCAGCCACTGGGAAGTTTGCCAAAAAGAATTGATGCAAAGTAAAACAAGCAAAACCAGGTAAACTACATATGCAAACATGACAATGTTGTACATATAAAGAACAGGAAAAAAAATTAAACCAAATGCTACAAAATTATAAAGATTCAAGCCTGCCCTTCCAAAAGAGAGTTCTTTCAAATGGCAAAAGAAGAGCCAATGAGGACCCAAAAAGCCAATGAAGAGAAGAATGCCTTAAAAAGCAAAATTGGTCAAATGGAAAAGAAAGTCCAAAAGCTCACTGAACAAAGGAGAGTTCTTTTCTAGTGTTTACCTCTCTCCATTCTTTGAAGAGGTGAGAAAAAATGGGAAAGAAAATGAGATTTGAGCTGAGTCTTGAAGGACATAACGTTTGTTCAGTATTTCAGACTATGGATTGGAATGAAATTGTATATGGAGTGATAACCTTTAACAAAGATAGACTGTCTAACTCAGTGGTTCTCAACCTTCCTAATGCCATGACCCTTTAATACTCGTATGTGGGTGTATCTGCATGTGGGCGGACCCACCTGGAGACAGATAGAGGAGCGGTGTCTCAGTTCCTAAGACCATTGGAAATATGTTTTCTGACGGTCTTAGGCAATCCCATTCGACACTCAAAGGGGTCGTGACCCACAGGTTGAGAACCACTGATCTAACCTTTAACAAAAGGAAGATTCTGTGGGTTGAATCAGACTCAGGCCAATCTCATAGTAGTTTAGGTCTGTTACTAGAAATTACTGAGACACTCAATAGTTGACAAAAGATTGACTTAGCCATGGGAGATTTTCAGTAAGAATAGCACATTGATTCAGCTCAGTACACTCAGTTGACTGTGCTGTCACTCCAGGGTTAGATATTTCAAAAATGGGGCTGGAGTTCCTCATGGCCTTTTGTAATTGGGCAAACAGGAAGTCACATCAATAACTTGTGCCAATATCCAGAACTAATCAAGTTTCAATGAGAGTTGTAGTGCCTCTGGAGGAAAAGAAATATACTAACCCTTGTCAAAAGGCAGGACACTTGCAAACATTACTCCTATCAGAGATGGTTTCTTATGCAGCTGGGTTGGAGGTTTACCACACTCACTTATAGGATAATTACTCCTTCCACCTGCTATAACACCTGACTTATTATCATACTTATTCTCATCATCCCAAATTCCATGGGTATGTTTGTATATTTCTTCATCAATTACTAAATCATGACATCTCTCATTAATCAATTAAACTCAGAGTTCCCATAGAAGTTTTAATAAATTGGAGAAGCCTCTTTCTGTTTAAGCAGATGCTCATATCTTCTCTATGTATTTTTTTAATTTCCAAGGATTAAATAAAAGTTATTTGTATAATTTATTAGCAATCAATAGTAACAAAAATATAACGTTACAATAGTTTAGCTATAAGATCACAGAGTCCCCTCAAACCATTGTAATAACTGAGTCCAACTTCTGAAAATAAAGTCCCACTATTCAATTCGCTCAAGATACCAAGTGTCTGCTGAAGAATTCTTTTCGTTCTTTTCACAACCTACAGGTTGAAAGACTTATAAGAGGAAAGAAGTTTTCTTCATCTTCTTTTCGTCTTTTCCACAGTTTCTCTCAAACGACCTCCATTATCTTCTGAGTTTCCCCATCAAATGACACCTTCAGAATAACAGTTGAACGATTACTTTCCAAACTGCTCCTTAATAATAAAAAAGAAGCATTTTCAAGCTTGCAAATGTTACCTCATTTTATCTTCCAACAATCCTGGGAGGTAGGTGTTATTATTAAGCCCATTTTACAGATGAGAAAACAAAGTCAGAGAAGTGTTTCAGTGATTTATCCAGGGTTACCTGGCTAATAGTGTCTGAGACCAGATTTAAATTCAGGTTCTGACCTAAGTCCATCACTCTATCAACCTTGCCACCTAGTGGCCTCTTCGCTTAATAATAGCATCATCAAAAGGATATTCTGCAACTATGTAACCCTGATTCAGATGGGCCAATATTGATCCAAGTGGGCACATATCTCCTTTGCCTTTGTATTTTCCATGGTGACATATCCAGTCCCCTCAACAGGAAACTCTGCCAACGTTTTTGAGCCTTAATCCCCTGGACCGGAGGTGGGGAACCTACGGCCTTGGGGGTCACATGTGGCCTTCTAGATCCTTGGGTACAGCCTTTTGAGTTCAAGTTTTACAGAACAAATCATTTTATTGAGGTAATTTGTTCTGTGATGTTTGGATTCAGTCAAAGGATCACACTTGAGGACCTAGAGGGCCACACGTGGCTTTGAGGCTGCAGGTTCCCTACTTCTGCACCTGGACCAATTAAATCTTGCAGCCAGTTTATTCACCTTTTGGGAAAAATCAGGTTATCCTCCATGGAACAGATGCCACTACTCCCATACCATGAAATTTACTGGGACTGAAAATTCTTTAACGCGGAGAGTATGTGCAAAGACAATGAGGTTTTTTGCTAGCCAAAATATCGTACCCAATAATAGGATTTTGTTGCTGAGAGGCAAGAATTAAAGTTGTCATGCTCTAATCTCTACCCTGAGCTTCAGGCTACATAATCAATGGCTTATTACCTATTATAAACTGTATCTCCTGGAGATATCTTATACTCAGAATGTCTCATCTTTCTCTCTAAACCTTCTCCTCTTGTAGACTTCCCTGTTTCTATCAGAGACTCTTTTTCTAGTGTCTCAGATTCAAAATCTTGACATCTTGAATTATTCGTCCTCACCTCACATATCCAAGCAGTTGCCGAATCTTGACATTCTTACCTTCATCACATCTCTTTCATACAACCCCTTCTCACCATTCTAGCTAAAACCCCTTTAGTTCAGGCCTGCATTCTCTCTCAAGCAGACTATTAAAACGATCTCCAAGTGCCTGCCTGGGTGTCCTCCACTCTAGTGCATCCTACGTACTGATACCAAGTAATTTTCCTTAAGTGAAAATCTGACTCTGTGATCCCCGTCCTTAACCATCTCCAGTGGTGTCATATTTCTTCTAAGAGAAAATATAAAGCCCTCTGCTTAGATTTCTTCTAAGAGAAAATATAAAGCCCTCTGTACTACCTCATCTCCAACCTTTTGGTCTCTAAACCCCAGCCCTGACACTCTTCACTCTGAACCAGTTGCACTAACCTCTCTACTCCTCATGAACAATGCTTCGTTGTCCATTTCTGTACTTCTACACTGGCTGCTTACTTACCCTTGCTGGAATGCATACCCTCCCTCCTCCCCTCCCCTCAGATTCCCTCTCTTCCTTTAAGGTGCAGCTCAGACCTCACCTTCTGTATGGCACCTTTCCTGATCCCCCCAATTGCTAATGGCCCAACTACCCTGTATCCCACTATTTCATTCAGTTTCAGTTATTTCTTTATAACCCCATTTGGGGTTTTCTTGAAAAAAGATACTACAGTAGTTTACCATTTCCTTCTTGGATTCACTTTACAGATAAGGAAACTGAGGCAAACTGGTTTAAGTGACTTTTCCAGAGTCGCACAGCTAGTTGAGTATGTGAAGCCAGATGAACTCAGGTCTTCCCAGCTCCAGGCCTGGCACTCTACCCCCTGCATCACCTCTTGCATTTGTTATCATTACGTTCATGCCACATGTGTTTTTATTTATTATCTATCCTGGGGGTGTTGGATTCAGTCCAAAGGCCGCACTTGAGGACCTAGAGGGCCACCTGTAGCCTCAAGGCCGCAGGTTCCCCCCCCACCCCCCGATCTATCGCATCAGTGTATAAGTTCATATGAACAGAGATTTTTTCGTTCTTTGAGCTTGTTTCCCCAGCACAGAGTGCCTGGCACATTATAAACACTCATTGATTGATTACTGGGCGAGCAGATAACCTTGTCTCCTCAGCTTATTTTTTTGTTCCGACATGCTGAGCCAGAAAGGATCTTGGAGATGTCTTACCCTAAACCGGTCAGTTATTTGTAACAGATGGCTTCAATCTCTGCCCAGATCAGGGATCAGAAAGAAAAAAACAATCTTAGCCCAGGGTCCTTTAACATGGTTTTTCTCATCTGAGTATGATGGCTATCACTAAAGAGCTTTCAGTTTGCTTTTGTCCAATAGCCACTCTACCCTGTCAGCCTAGAGCAGAGCTGTCCAGGGAGTGACCCTAAACCTACAAGCCCAGAAACTGCTCTTAGAAACCAGGTGCTCACCAGCCACCCCCAAAGTTCAGACCAGTGAAGCAACATCCACCACAAACCAAGATTAACAATGCCACTGCCGGGGGCGGCTAGGTGGTGCAGTAAATAGAGCTCCAGCCCTGGAATCAGGAGGGCCTGAGTTCAAATCCAGCCTCAGACACTTAACACTTACTAGCCATGTGACCTTGGGTAAGTCACTTAACCCCAACTGCCCTGCCTTCTCCCTCCAAAAAAAGGCAAAAAAAAAATGCCACTGTCACTGGAGGTGGGGGGTGGGAGGTGGAAGTACTACAGCCATGACCGTGCTAGTAGGACATATCGCCATTATAATCCTAAGGCCTCAGACCATCTGAGCAGTAAAGGAAAAACAGACACAAAACGGAGGTAGCCCTATCTCAGGCAGGACACATGCTCGTTACTTGTGATCAGGTGTGGAGATGGAACAGATGCACACACACACACACACACACACACACACACACACACACACACATACACACACACTTTTAGACAGCTCAGAGTTGTCATCATGAGTCTAACCCAGGAAGAAGAAACAGGTTGAAGACCGAGTCACCCCTTGTGCATATCCTGAAATTCTCCATCAGCAGCCAATGAGGGAACCTAATCCAGAGATGAACAATAGATAACAAGAGGCCAGAGGAAGGAAACCCACTTCAGAAGCTTCCTCGGAGTCACCAGGACAAGGTAGAGAATCTGAACTTGCTTTGTTTAGGTGGAAGGGCCCTAACACGCAGTCATACATGACCTTCACCAATGGCCCAAAATGCGGTCCAAGCACACAGCTGTCCAGGGGTAACAGTCAGCTCACTCGCTGAAACTGCTTTAGAAATTCTCGTTAAACTGAATCGAACTTATAACTGGGAAGAGAAATGGCAATAGTCTATTGTCAGCATTCTTGTACTAAGATTCGTGAGGCCCTTTACACACAATATCATCTGGCTTCACATACTCAACTAGCTGTGCGACTCTGGAAAAGTCACTTAACCCAGTTTGCCTCAGTTTATTGTTATGATATAAGCATCCCTGGAAGGTGGATAAAGCAAGTTCTATTATGCCTGTTGTATAGATCAGGAAACTAAGACGCACAAGGCCAAGATTACGTAGGAAATTGCAGGGATGGGCTCCAATTCTGATCCTTGGGTCAAAACTGAGGCAAGCAGGGTTAAGTGACTCGACCAGGGCCACCCAACTGACCGAGCACATTTATGTGTGTGCCAGGCACTGTATGAAGGGCTTTAAAGCTATTATCTCATTTGATCTTCACAACAACCCCGGGAGGCAGGCACTATTGTTATCCCCATTTTACAGGTGAAGAAACTGAGGCAATCAAACTTGTCCATATTCACACAGCTGTAGCATCTCAGGTCTGGATTGGAACGCATCTTTCCAGGCCCAGCACTTTATCCACTGGTCGGACCCCCTGCCTCAGGTCTCTCCTAACTACAAGCTATTGTCCACTCAGTCCACTCGGCGAAGTGATCTTCAACCACCATTGAATGAAGCAGTGAAAACTACGGGTTTAGTCATGGTTCAGTTAACTGCACTTTGTACGCCTAAACCTAACCAAACGTTCCACTAATTGGTACAATCGTCTTGTAACAAACAGAGCAATAATAATTCCAAGTCTATGTTCTAGGGATGATGGGTGAGCCAGTAACCCAGCTTGGTTTATGTGACACGAGACATTACAGATTAAAATAGAGATGCATCTACGTAAGATATATTGGCATGTTATATAGTTCTCTCTATTCAGAGAGAATAGCGATGGAATCATTTTCCTTCTCAGGATACCATGAACCGTGTTTAGACTTTCATTGTTTATCGGTGTTAGTTCTTGTTCCACTGCCCAGCAATCAACACAGTGCTTGGCACATAGTAGGGCACTTACAAACGCTTATTGGATGAACTTAGGGTGTAAGGAACCTAAGGCAAGGAGTGATTTTGTATCTTCTCCAGGCATCATCATAATACAGTAGCTGGCATTTGTTTTGCATTTATAGGTTACAAAGCACTTCGCACATATTATTTCATGGAATCTTCACAAAACCAGGTAATATAAGTAGTACAGAATTATTATCTTCATTTTATAGAGACAATTCTCTACTATTATTCACGTTTTATGAGGAAAATGAAAGTTAGAAAGAGTGGCTTGTCTAAAGTCACATAATTTTAGCTAAATCTTCTGAGTCTAACTGCGGGATTCTTTTTCAAGAGTTTGGGTCATCAAATGACAACTTGTGCCTTGGATTCATAGGATAACCCCAGATGTGACTATCCTGACACGGTAGCTCATGAGTCCTTACCAGTACACTTCCAATTAATCACACACCAATCAGTCCAGTTACCTTAAAAAACAACACCAAGGTATTTATTCAAGTGACATGACAAAAACAGTAGCTGCAAATCAACTTTTCCTATAAATTACGCAAGAGTCTACATGGGAGAAGTGGGCATGAAAGTATAATGGTAGTGAGTAGTATACTACCATGTAGGGAATATACGTGACTAAGGGAACTCCCAAGCCGGAACAACAGGGCCTCTATTCCTTTTTTTCTCTGGATATTCCTCATGTTCACTGGTGGAGGGGAGGAGGGTTAACGTTGGTGTTAGTGATAGATAAGTCACTTTTGGGGGAGGCACTGGTTTTTCCAAGGCTCCCCTCTCTACTAGACAGGTGGTCCAGTGGCCTTGATTCTTGTAGGGAATGATGGCAACATTGGACATACTGTCAGCAAAGGCAGTGATCCTTGGGGATTGGCAGAATCCTCTCTTCTTTGACTCTTTCAGGGCCTGAAATGTATCATCTCTAAGAACAAAGTATGAGAGGTCTTTGTCATTGTGGCAAACAAGGTTAAGTGACTTGCTCAGGGTCACACAACTAGTATGAGTCTGAGGCTGGATTTGAACTCATGAAAGTGAGTCTTTCTGACTCTAACAAACTGCACCCCCTAGCTGCCCTGAGAGAGCTCTAATCCCTCCTAATCAACAATCTTCCTCCTTCAACTAAGTTCCCTCAGTGAGGGTCCCCATCCTTACATAATCAGCAGATTATGTTTCCCAAATTCCTGTTGGAGTCTTATGCAGATGAGAGGCTAGGGATCAAGGTATGTAGTGAATTCTGCTGTGCTTTGGAGCACAAGTTCATTGTCTTTGCTGGTTTTTTCATGGCCAGTTGGACTATTCAAGCTTCAGATCCCTTCCAAAGTACATAATGTTCCCTCTACATCTGCGAGTGCATCCCCTTTCAATGCCTCCATAGTTGGCCCTTTTGACCTTCAGTTTTGCTTCATTTTAAACACACCTTCACAAGTGCAACACTGGGGCTATGTGGCTGTTATTTCTGGTTTGTACTGGATGACTAACTCACTTCGTTTTCTAATCATTCAATGACAGGATACCTCCACAAAAGTCCTGTTCAGATATTTCATCATTGTGTGGAAATAATCTTGGGTTCCAAGCTGGAAAGGCTTTGAGTAAGGTCCAAATGACAGACTTTATATGTTGTCCAAATCAGGGGAAGCAAAGTGGTGCAAAGCCCAGAGTGCTAAATTTAGAGTCACAGGACCTGAATTCAAATCTTAGCTCTGCTATTTACTACCTAAGTGACCTTAGCAAGTCATTTCACCTCACCAGGTCTCCATTTCCTCATCATTAAAATGAGGGGTTTGGGTTGCAGTCCCTTTCAAACACAAATCTATGATCCTATGGCCAATCTGTTTTTCTTTTTTCTTTTCCTATCTTTTTTATTTTTATTTTTCAACATTCACTTCCACAAGATTTTGAGTTACAATTTTTTTCTCCCCGTCTTTCCCCTATCTCCCACCCCAAAATAGCAAGCCTACTGAATAGCCCTTTCCCCAATCTGTTCTCTCTTGTATCCTCCCCCTTTGCTCCCCCCCAACTTTCTAGTAGGGCAAGATGGGTTTCTATACCTCATATCTTATTTCCCAGTTGCATGCAAAAAGCACGTTTTTAAACATTTGTTTTTAAAACTTTAGGTTCCAGATTTATTTCCCTTCTTCCCTCTTCACCCACCTCCACTAGGAAGATAAACAATTCAATATACATTGTACATGTATAGTTACCCAAATCATTTCTACAGTAGTTATATTGTAAAAGATTAACTCTATTTCTCTCCACCCTATCATGCACCCCACTTATTCTATTATCTCCTTTGACCCTGTCCCTTTTCAAAAGTGTTTGCTTCTAACTACCCTCTCCCCCAATCTGCCTTCCCTTCTCTCCTCTTATCACCTATCCCCCTTTTTTCCTGTAGGGTAAGATACCCAATTGAGTGTGTATGTTACTTCCTCCTTAGGCCAAATTGAATGAAAATCAGGTTGTCCCATTCCCTTTCACCTTCCTGCTCTTCCCCTCCATTGTAACAGTTTTCTCTTGCCTCTTTTATATGAGATAATTTACCCTAATCTATCACTCCCTTTCTTCTTCTCCTAATGAATTCGTCTCTCACCTCTTAATTTTATTTTATTTTTTAGATATCATCCCTTCATATTCAACTCATCCTGTGCCCTCTATCTATGTATACATGAACATACAAATGCCCACACACATATATATTTATATATACATACATCCTCCTATACATACATATATATGTATACATATATATATATATATATATATATATATACACATATATATTCCCTTGAGCTATCCTCATACTAAGAAAAGTTCATGAGTTACAATTATCATTGTTCCATGGATGACTGTAAATAGTTAAATTTTATTAAGTTCCTTATGATTTCTATTTCCTGTGTACCATCTCATGCTTCTCTTGCTTCTTGTATTT
>JAQQSV010001573.1:0-27149 GCA_028646515.1 Pseudochirops corinnae
GACTGTAAAGATCTTATTTAATCTTGTTTCTCTCATATACGGTATTAGCTGTCCTTTCCAGCTTCACGCCATCAGCAGATTTGATACGCATGACAATTTTGCCTTCATCCAGGTCACTGATAAAAATGTCAAACTGAGTAAGCCTCTGTAGAAAGAAACACCATGCCCTATATCTATCATTATCACATAGAGAACTAAAGTTTGTAGATATAAATGCACTATGTTAATACTATAACAAGGACTTATTTTTTAAAAGAACCTTTAAAATTTGTATATATCTGTGAGCTTCTTTATTACATATTGGGATACAGAATCCTTCCTGTCTCTCAGAGTAGAGTGATCAATTCTGTCTTAAAATATAGAGCACTGTGGCGCAGTGAATAAAGCATTGGCCCTGGAGGCAGGAGGACCTGAGTACAAATCCAGCCTCAGACACAACACTTACTAGCTGTGTGACCTTGGACAAATCACTTAACCGCAATTGTCCTGCCTTCCCCCCACCGAAAAAAAAAAAGCAAAAAAAAAAAATAGAGCACTGAGCTAAAGGTAATAAAATGAAATTTAGTAGGGATAAATATAAAATCTTACACTTGAACACAAAAAATCAGCTTCACATTTATAAGATGGTTAGACAGCAATTCTAAAAGTATCTGTGTTTGAGTTAGAAGTATAATTGTTGTTGATGATGAGTTGTTTTTCAATCATGTCTGACTCTTCATGACCCTATTTGGGGTTTTCTTGGCAAGAATACTGGAATGGTTTGTCATTTCCCTCTCCAGCTCATTTTATGAATGAGGAAACTGAAACAGACATGGTAAAGTGACTTACCTAGGGTCATACAGATAGTAAGAGTCTGAGGCCAGATTTGAGCTCAGGAAGATGACTCTTCCTAACTGCAAGCCTGGTACCCTGTGCACTATAGTGCCACCTAGCTACTTCCACAAGCCAAAAAACAAAAAACAAAAAACCTAATACTGTCTTGGGCTGCGTTAAGAGGGGCAAAACTTCCAAATATAAGGAGATGATATTCCTGGTACACTCTGCCCTCATCTGAATTCATGTGGAATATTGTTTGGTTCTGAGTAGTCATGGTTTAAGAAGAACATTGATCATTTGTAGAGTATCCAAGGGAGTCTTGAGTCCACGTTATATGAAAATAAGATGAAGGAACTAGATATGTTTAGTCTGGAGAAAGGAAGGCTACGGCTGGTTGGAGGAGAGATGGAGGTTGCTATCTTCAAGCATTTGAAAGGCTATCACATGGAGGATAGTTAATAATAGTTAATATTCACATAGCACTTACTATGGGCTGGGTATCGTGCTAAATGATTTATGATTTTTATCTCATTTAACTCTTACAACAAGCCTAGGAGGTGGGTGCTATTATTAAACCTATTTTACAGATGAGTAAACTGAAACAAATAGAAGTCAAGTGTCTGGACTAGGGTCACACAGGTACCAACTGCCTGAGATCACATTTGAACTCTGGTCTTCTTTACTCTAGGCCTGCCACCTACCTGTGTGAATAGATAAAAATTTGTTCTGCTTAGACCCAGAGGACAGAACCATGAATAACGTGTAACACTTCCAAAATGGGCAAGACAATTTTGTAGTCAGAAAAAAAAGAACTTTCTAGCAATTAGAGTTATTCTAAATGGGAACTCCTACTGACCTCCTAACTTTATAGTATGCAAAATCCCCAGATCTTTCAGACTAAAATAGGGTACTTCAATAAGTCTTGGATTTCCCCTCCTTGGGGAGTTCTCAAAGCAGAGACTGTGAGATGATTTGTCATATATGTTATAGTGGAGAATCCTTACATAGATGGATTGAGTAGGTGACCACTAAGGTGAATTCTAACTCTGTGATTCTGTTATTCTGTGACCTTAAAACACTTTCCCCAGGTCTCTTCTTGGCACTTCTTACAATGTCCATGCATCCCCAAGATCTGTGCATGTTCTCACTCTCAACCTCATACTATTTGATAATAACCTTCTTGAAATCAAAGTCAGTGGGGGGCCAAGGTGGTAGAGCAGTAAGAAGTACAGTTAATCTCACCCTACCAATACACCTCTAAACAGATCTAAAAAAATGCACTAGACTGAATCCTGATTAGGAAATACAACAAATGCCATTAAGCACTTTCTTTCTAGCCCAGGTCAGTATAGTAATAAAAAGGTCTGTGGACACTAAGAGATAGGAGTCTCTCTAGGAAGGGTCCAGTCCAACAGTCCAGAACAGGAAGAGGTTGTATACCAGGCCACATAGTTACAAATCCAGAAAACAGAGATGCAATCTCGTGCAGGGTGTAGGACTAGAGGCCAGTTGGCTTCTCTGTTACTCACTATCCAGTTAGAAGACATGTATCTAATGCTTATCAAGAAGGGGATTTGTGCCCAGGTTGGTATCCCTGGGCAAGGACAGTCACAAGCCCTCAGCTGTGTACAAAGCAAAGAGCAAGTTCAGAAGCAAATAGAAGGTGCATGGATTCTGATCCCAGGAGCTGGGCAATATCTCCATTCCAGCTGTTCTCAATCCTGCTGCATTTCTGTCCCTCTGAACCTGTAGAGCTTTCCAGCTGGCTCAGACCCAAAACCAGGTAAGGAACCTCCGGATACAGTACAGGAGGGCAAAAAATTAAACATTTAACTGGATGAGGACCTTTGGGGAGCACTGAAAGCTTGTAGATCTCCAACCTGACCTATCCCTTAGATCCTAGAAAAAGCCAAATATGCAATACCCTCAAAGAAGCAGTAGCAAGACCAGCCCAGCCATTCCCTCCAAAACTGGTCAGGGCCAGCCCCTGTATACACACTTTTCCTAATTCTACTCACTTCAGTTCATACAAATCCGTCCAGGTTTTGCTGAAACTTCATATATATACAGAAGAAGTGAGTAGAACCAAGAGAACAGTATATATATAGACAACATGGATGTGTATGTGTACACAAATATATGTATAATCATATTCCCCCCAAATCCAGAATGTATATAGAAATATCTATACATATATATAGATATGTGTGTATGTATGAATACAGATGCATATATATTTTCCCAAAGCACAAACACACACATATATATGTGTATATATATGTATGTATGTGTGTGTGTGTGTGTGTGTGTGTGTGTGTGTGTATATATATAGGGGGGAGGGAGAGAGAGAACTACATACAGATATACAGATATCTACCTATATATTTAGAGAACTAGAGATAGAGATAACTGTGAGGACTAGAGCAACTAGGTGACTCACTGGATAGAATATAGGGCTTAGAGTAAGAAAAACTTGAGTCCAAATCCAGCCTCAGAAACTTCATAGCCATGTGACCCTGGTCAAGTCACTTAACATTCTCTGCCTCAGTTCCTCATCTGTAAAATGAACTGGAGAAAGAGATGACAAACCACTCCAGTATCTTTGCCAAGAAAACCCCAAATGAGATAATGAAGAGTTGTACATGACTTAAATAACTGAAAAACAGTATCCATGAGGAAATGTGACTACTGCATGATTCTTTGAGGGGGGCTGTATTAAATGCTATTTGCTTCAATTCAACATACCTACTATGTTTTATGTGCTATTTGATATGATTGAGCATCTATGGCAGTGGTTCTCAACCTTCCTAATGCCACGATCCTTTAACAGTTGTAGGTGGGCGTGTCAGCATGTGGACAGACCCACCTGGAGATGGATAGAGGAAGTTCCTAAGAGCATTAGAAATATGTGTTTTCCGATGGTCTTAGGTGACCCCTGTGACCCCTATGAAAGGATCGTTCAACCCCAAAGGGGTCGCGACCCACAGGTTGAGAACCGCTGATCTATGGTGTGCCTGGTACTATCATAGTTGTTAAGATACAACATAATTTATAGCATAAATTAGATAACTTCTGCCCTTGTCAGGGTTCTCTCTTAGAGTTCCCTAACTTACCAGCAGAGGCAACCAGTTTCACACACAACTCCACAACGCTAGCGTACCTTTCAGGAACAGAAGAATTACAGCTCTGAGGTCTAAAGAGAAAAGTTTATTAAGGTCTCTCCATGGGGAAGCCTTAAAGCCATATACTAAGGTAGGCAGGCTTCCAAAGATGCCTCCCAGCCCTAGGTCTTAAATAGACCCCAGATCCACATACCACACGTGATAGAACCCAGCTGAACAGAATTGTGAGAGGGAGAGTGCAATTACAAGGGTATGAAGGCCCCAAAGTGTGGAGACGCCAATCAGGAACAGAGAGTAACCCCACGCAAGAGAGTCCTGAGCAATGCAGTATCCCCTGGCAGGGGACAGTGTGATATGCACTGACCTCCACGTGACCCAACTAATTCCCGGGCCTCAAACACTTCCCTGTGGCATGACACAACCGCTTGCAATGTGAACCTCACATGCCCTCAATGAGCTTACATTTTATTTGAATACACGATATGCATAAATGAGTTTTCTAAAAACAATCATGGGCCTTCTCTTAAATATACAAGGTATTTGCATTCCTCTTCTGATTTGGAAAATGAGTCATACTTCAGCTCAATGGTGTTTAGAGTAATATGATCTGCTTAGCATCTCCTTGCTCTCTTTCCTCCTTTTCAACTGGACTTAATGTCACAATAAGATCTCCATGTTAATCTCCATTAGATAAAATTCCCCCTTTGAAATTCAGGGGCAAAGAATATATGGAAATTGCCACTATAACAGAAACAGACATGAGGCCAGGAATTTAAAAAAATCTACTCTATGTCATATTAAAATGTCTCATTATATGTAATTTCAAATCAACCCATAATATGATTGAAATTCAATTATCTTTTCTGTTTTGAAGGGTCAAGTGGCTTCAAGAACATGAAGTTCAACTGTAAAGATTAGGAAAATAATGTGTCCAGGCTGGTTGTCATCTTCTAGTAATTCTTGGCTGGCTGATGCTTTTAGCCAATTCTGAGAGCCCTTAGTTAGATGTGGTAAATGTTGTTTATGACCTGGTTCCATGGGCACTCAGATACTTACTCTCATGTTCAATCATGGACTGGGGCAATCAATCCATGCTGCTATTTCTGTCATCCTCTGCCTTTGCTCAAAACCTGTCTATGAGTTCTCTTCTTACAACCTGACTTTGGAAAGAAGTAAAGTTTCCTTTAAAAAAAAATTGACTAGGAGCCAAGATGGAGGATTAGAGGCAACCCAGCTGAACTCTCTCAACATTTCCCTCCAAATGACTTTAAAATAAGAAATCAAATCAAATTCTGGAGTGTCAGAGCCAACAAAATGTCAGGGTGAGACTTTTTTTTCTAGTCCAAGAAAGATGAGAGGATTGATAGGGGAAGTTTGTGATACTGGTGGTGTGAAGGCCTGTGCAAAGTCCCCACATGCAGAGACAGCAACAAAGGTCTCAAGCAATAGCAGAAGTTTCCGGAGCTTTCAGCCCAGAGATGATAAGGGGGTAAGAAACAGATTACAGAGCACCCTTTTCTAGCATTGAGTACAGCTGGCAGTGATTGGCAACTTATTTCCTATACATAGTTCTGGGTCAAGATTACAAGGCAGAGAGGAATGCTAAGGGGACAGTCACAAGGGAACAGGGGCCTTAGTGTTAGTTCCAAGGCAAAGAGAATATTAGCCCTTGTAGGTTGTAGGAGACCAGAGACCCTTCCTAGATAAACCAGAGTGTGGACCAGGGGAAAGGTGACCATAATACCTCTCCCAAGATCACACTACCCTGGAACCCCCCAAAACTTGCAGACCCACAAGACTAACTCTGAAAACATTAGTACAAAAAAGCCTAAAGTTTGGAACAATGCCTCCTCACTCACAGGTGATCTGAGTCCAACTTTAACATAAAGTTCAAAGTCAAAAAAAATAATCTGGAAAATAAGCAAACAACAGAAAAATAAACTGACTATAAAAAGCTACAAGGATGGTGGGGGAGACCAAGACATAAACTCAGAAGAAGACAACAATGTAAAAACAGCTACAAACAAAACCTCAGATAAAAATGCTAATTGGAACCAAGTCCAACAAGAATTCCTGGAAGAGTTAAAGAAAGAGATTAAGAGGGGTAGTGGGAAAAAAAATGGGAAAAGGAATGAAAGTGATGAAAAAAATATGAAAAGAGAATTAACAGCTTGGTAAAAGAAGGCACAAAAATATTGAGGTAAACAACACCTTAAAAAACCAGAATGGGCCTAATGGTAAAAGACAAACATAAATTCACTGAAGAGAAGATCTCCTTATAAAACAGAATTGGTCAAATGGAAAAAAAGTACAAAAGCTCAACAAAGAAAATAATTCCTTTAAATTTAAATTCCGTGACACATAATAAAATAAAGTCAAATGAATGAAAAAATAGAAGAAAAATGTGAAATATCTCATTTGAAAAACAAATGACCTAGAAAATAGATTGAGGAAAGATAATTTGAAAATCAATGGACTATCTAAAATCCGTGATCAAAAAGAGAACCCAAACATCATAGTACAAGAAATTATCAAAGTAAACTGCCCCGATATCTTAGATCCAAAGAGTAAAATGGAAATTTTAAAAATCCATCAATCACCTCCTGAAAGAGATCCCCAATTGAAAATTTCCAGCCATATTATAGCCAAATTTGGAAACTCCCAGGTCAAAGAGAAAATACTTCAAGCAACCAGAAAGACACAATTCAAACATCATGCAGCCACAGATAGGCTCACATAAGATGTAGTGAGTTCTAAGTTAAAGGAGCAGAAAGCTTTGAATATTTATATATACATATATATATATATATATATATGTGTGTGTGTGTATGTGTGTGTGTGTGTGTATGTATATGTATGTATGTATATATGTGTGTGTATGTATATGTATGTATGTGTGTGTGTGCATAAAATATTCCAGAAAATTACAACCAAGGATCACCTACCCAGTAAAATTGAGTACAATCCTTTGGGGTGGGGGGAATGGATATTTAATAAAATAGAGGGCTTTCAAGCATTCCTGATGAAAAGACCAGAGCTGAATAAAAAATCTGACATTCAAATACAAGAAATAAGAGAAGCACAACAAGGTAAACATGAAAGAATAATCATAAGCATTTCAATAAAGTTAAATTGTTTATATGCCTATATGGGAAGATGATACAGGTAACTTCTAAGAACTTTACCATTATTAGACCAATTAAAAGGAATTTACAAGGACAGAGGGCATGGATGTGAGTTGATCAGGTTGGAAAAATCTCCAAAAAAAATTGAAGAAATGAGAAAGATGGATGCATTTGGAGAATGGTGAAGGAAGAGGTAGAAATGAGATATTTTCTTTCAAATAATAGGAGCACACAAGGAAGAACTTCTACAATGGAGGGGGAAATGGCAGGGGGGTGATGGGCAATGATTGAACTTCGCTGTCATCAGAATTGGTTCAAACAATATACACACTCATCTGGATATGGAAATGTAATGGTGTACATGGGGTGTTCATGAAGAAATAGTAAATACATAGTTTCCCTGATTATCAGATTCTGCTCCAGCCGCTCACAAACAGAAAGACACACAGAGTGTCAAAATAAAGGGCTGGAGTAGAATCTAACATGCTTCAGCTAAACTAAAACTACAGGTTTAGCGATCATGATCTCAGACAATGCAAAAGCAAAATAGACCTAATTAAAAGTGATACTCTGGGAAACTACATTTTGCTAAAAGGTACCAAAGACACATATATAAGTGATATAAAAAATTTTCACAGCAAGTTTCTCTGGTAAAGGCCTCATTTCTCAAGTTTGTACCAAGTATAGAAATGAGTTAAATTTATAAAAATAAGAGCTATTACCCAATTGATAAATGGTCAAAGTATACAAACAGGTAATTAACAGAAGAAGAATTCAAACCTATCTATAGTCATATGAAAAAAAATGCTCCAAATCACTAATAATTAGAGAAAGGCAAATTAAAACAATGAGATACCACTTCACGACTCTTAGAAATGACAAACACTGGAAAGAATGAGGGAAATATAGACACACTAATGAATTGTTGGTGGAATAATGAATTGGTCCAACCATTTTGGGGAACCATTTGGAACTAGGCCCAAAGGGCTATAAAACTGTGCATCTCCTTTGACTTAGCAATACTTCTACTAGGTCTGTAGTTCAGAGAGATCAATGAAACTGGACAAAAGGATCTATATGTTTAAAAAAATAAGGATCTATATGGACAAAATACTTACAGCAACTCTTTCCATGGTGACAAAGAACTAGAAATTGAAGGGATGCTCATCAATTAAGGGTAAGGGATGGCTAAACAAATTGTGGTGGAGTACCATTGTGCCATAAGAAATAAGGGAGTGCTTTCAGAAAAACCTGGTAAGATCAATATGAAATGACATAAAATGAAGTGAAAAGTGGGAGATCCTTGTGCACAATAACAGAAATGTTGTAATGATGATCAACTATGAAAGATTTGACTGCTCTGATCAATAGAATGATCCAAGACAATTCCAAATGACTCATGGTAAAAAAAAAAAATCCTTTCCACCTGCAAAGAGAGAACTGATGGACTCTGAATGCAAATTAAAGTATATTTTTTCTCATTTTCTTTATTCATCTTGCTTTTCTGAAATATGACTAATATGGAAATGTTCTGCATGATATCACACGTATAATTGATATCATATTGCTTGCCTTCTCAATGTGTGGGAGAGACAATAGAAAGGAGGGTGAGAATTTAGAACTCAAAATTTAAAAATAAAAAGTGTTTAAAATAAATAAATAATAAATCAAAAAATGTTAATTTTGAAAAAATAATCACATTAACATACCAGAATCCATACAGCTTATTCCCTAATTGATAGGGATACAGTACAGGTGATGAGGAATGTTACCCATAGAGAGTGGTGGACTCCATATGCAGACTGAGATAAGCATTTTTGGGCAGGAATGATGTGGAAATTTGCTTTGCTTGACAATGCATATTGGTATAAAGTTAAATTTTTAGTAGAGAGAAGTGAGGGAGAGATAAAAAATAGGCATTTTTTATTTTAAAAATCTTTAAACATTAAAATATGTCCCATTTAAATCTTTAAAAATTTGTTGGTATCTTCTTATTTTACATCATTTAAATTTCTAATATATTCACTTTTCTTCCTAACCCCCCCAAATCTATACCTTGCAACAAAAATGAAAAAACACAAAGGAAGAAGGAAAATACCAGTTTGGCAAAAGGTAACATTGACAGAGTCTGAGAGTAGATGCAATATTTTACAGTCATACCCCCATACGCACTTCTGCAAAAAATTAAGCATTTCTCAACTCTTCTCCAGGGCTAAGCTAAAGAAAGGAAAGAGAGAGAGACAGAGAGACAGAGAGAGAGAGAGAGAGAGAGAGACAGAGACAGAGACAGAGACAGAGAGACAGAGACAGAGACAGACAGACAGAGACAGACAGAGAGACAGAGAGAGAGACAGAAAGACAGAGAGACAGAGAGGAGGAAGGAAGGAAGGGAGGAAGGGAGGGAGGGAGGGAAACCCTTTTAGCAAAGGAATAGTCAAGAATGAACAGTCAAGAAAAAGAAATTCCCAAGTTGTCCATGTCCAAAAATGCGTGTCTCATTTCGCTTATTGAATCCATCACCTCTCTGCCAAGACAGCATGCTCCATCATCAGTCCTCTGGAATTATGGTTGGTCATTGCAATAATCGGAGTTCTTAGGGCTTTCAAAGTTGTTTATCTTTCTAACATTGTTTATGGTATATATTGTTCTGCTGTACCTGCTCACTTCATTCTGCTTCATTTTAGGGAATTCTTCTCAGGTTTCTCTGAAATGATTTTATTTACATCATACACCAAACCTGTGCATTATGTGATTTTGGCATTATCTTCATGTTACAGATAATGAGAAGGGTGTTCAGATAAGTTAAAGGATACATGGCTAGTAAATGACAGAAAGGAGATTCCAAATCCAATTTCTCCTGATGCCAAGTCCACCACTGTATTCATTATCATACTGTCTCTCACATTATTAGTGGTATTAAAATAATGGAACTTGGTTAAGTCAATTCAGAAAAACCATGCATGTTTATGAAATTCTGGCCACTGTTAGAAAACTAAAATTGACAGAATAAACAGAAATTTACAGATCAAATATCGTTATGCTAATTCTTAGTCTGCAGCTTTTGGGATTTGGTGCTTAGTCCCTGGCTTGCTGTGTTCCTGAATCATACTGACTTTCTCTTGGTAAAAACTTCCCTTTGATTCTTTTAATATTATGGTGGAAAGCATGCTGGATTAGGAGTCAGAGGACCTGGGTCCAAATCCTATATTTTCTACCTAGGGGAACTTAATTCACTTAATCTCTCTTGGCTTCAGTTTCTTTATCTGTAATATAATGGGTTGGATCAGATGAATTAAAAGGCTATTTCCCCCTCTAAAGCTATGTAGGTACATAGGATCTCATAAATACAAAAAAAAAAAAAATTAAAGCTTGAAAAATGTGTAAAATTAGACCAGATCTGTAATGATAATATAATTTGAATTTGAAGACACCTTTTTTGTATTGGCAAGTAAGCAGGTACTTAGAACTTAGTAATTAATCAAACCACTGTGAAAGAAACAGAAGGTATGAACTTCTGTCTCCTGTTGCTGACATAACAGGAAGGGGTTGGCTGAAACAAGAAGCTAATGCTGTGTGTATATAAGAAAAGACCCAGAGAGGCATGGTCAGAATTTCTTTGGAAAGGAATATGGAGTCTGAACAGCTGCTGGTGAGAATTGAGAATTGAGTCAGATCTTGGGGCAAGTCCCTTGGAGGCTGAAGAGTTGCTGAGGAGGCTGAGCAGGAGCCCAGGAGCCCAGAAACACACCCCCACCCCCAGGCTGGATAAGGTGATTTTGATTTTTTGAACATGCTGTAGAAGACTGAGGAAGCATGACCAGGATGCTAAGACTTTGTCTGTTTGTGGCTTGGTTGAGCCATGAATTCCCAGGAACAGAAATTGTGAAGGTTTTGAGATGGACTGGACCCTGTGAACTTCACTGTGCAGTAGGACTTACACAGAGATCTGGACAAGGAACTGGGAGCTCTCTGCCTTTGAATCCCGGTGACTGTTTTGTAGATTCAGGTAGGAGTTGCCTGCCTGGAGTCAAAATGAAAAGACTTCTCTGTGGGTACTGAGTAGTGATAAAATTATAGTTTACTAGTGACCTAGAGGTGGAGGATCTGTGTTTTTTCTAATGATTGTATTTAGTGATTAATGATACTTAGTAATTGATTGCTCAATAAGTGATTGGTTGAGTTAACTTAGTGTGCCCCATGAGTGGAAGACTTTGACTATTGTATTTTGAGATGATTGTTCTTTGTTCAAAACTTTGTGGCCACTATGGTGGAAACTATGTGGCCATTTTAATGATAAGCTGCTGTGAAAACTATATTGTGATTTTCTGTGATAAGTTGTAATATTGTGGATGCTATACCTTGATTTTCTGTGAATGTTTTGCCCTGATTTGTTATTCAATAAATATAGTATTCACTATACTCTGTAATCAGAACCTTAAAAGCTGTTCACAGTAGCATTCTTCTGGAAAGCTGCTCATGCATGGCGTTACAAGATCTAATGTAGAAACAGGATTCTAGTCCTTTTCTTTTCTAGAGCTTGCCATTAGAACAAAGTTCTATGAGTGAAGTATAATTTACTATCCTGAGAGATTATGTGAAATTTTCTTTCCCATTGAAAACCATGTAACCTCTAGGCAGATCAATAGAAAATGACTATATAGTATGCTGTCTGTAATAACTTTCCTTGTGTGTGTTATTTTTTTTAAACTTTTACTTGTTTCTGGAATGTTCCAACCATTCATATCCTGCACTGTTATCATTTTTTTCAAGCTACACCATCCCTGTTTCTCCTTGGTCTTCTCAGTCCAGTTTTAAGATTGTCACTATCTCTCAGTCTGGAGGAGAACTCTGGCTATGACTCTAGTCAACATGTCCATGATTATTCTCTTTCCTTATAGCCCAAAGAAATAGAGAGAGACCTGGCCAAACAAGGATGTGCAAAGCACTGAATCAATTCTTCAACACTAATGATATAAAATTTAAGAACTGAGTACAATATCCTATACTTTGGTTCAAAAATCAGTTTCAGAAATATAAGGAAGGTAATACATAACTGAAAAATATTTGATATTTCATATGTTGGACCAAAATCTCAATATGAATAAAGGATGTGGCATGGCAGCCAAGATAATTAACATATTATGTGTTAATGCAATTAACATGCATTAAGCTAGGCATGGTTTCCAGCAAAAAAAAAAAATTGATCATCCCATTGTCCTATTCAGACCATATATGATGTGTTGTGTTTATTGCTGGATAAAATATTATAAAAAGGTACTGAGAAACTAGAGAGAAACCAGAAGGCAGTAAGAATGGTGAAGAATGTGGAGTTTATGTAACATGATGAGTGGTGAAAATGACTAGGAATGTCTAGTGTGTGGGAGAGAATAGGGAGAAGGAGTGAATGACAGGAGTCTCAAATATTTGAATAACTGTTAAGTGGAAGAGCTATTTGAATTGTTCATCTAGCCCCTGAGGAAAGAAGTAGGAGACAGGGTGGAGGAGGGCATTAGAAAGAAGTAGATTTCAGTTTAATATAAAAAACACTTCCTAACAATTAGAGTTATCCAAAAGAATAATTTCATGCCTCAAATTTTTGTGGTTCCTCCTCATTGAGGGTCTTCAGTCAAGAGTCTGAAAGCATGCTGGATTGGGAGTCAGAAGACCTAGGTCCAAATCCTATCTTTCCTAACTAGGGTAACTTGGGTAAATCACTTCATCTTTCTTGGATTCACTTTCTTTATCTGTAATGGGTTGAATCAGATGAATTAAAAGCCTTTTCCATCTTATAAATAATGAGAAGGATGGTCAGAGAATTTAAAGGCTACATGGCTAGTAAATGGCGGAAGGGAGATTCCAACTCAGATTTCTCCTCATGGTGGTAAAAGAAATCCATGTTAGGCTGCAGATGGTGATAGATGGCTACTTTCATTCTTAAAAGTTTTGTGACTATGAATTTTGTCCATTCTGTGACATGCTCCAATTTCCATGCCTTCAGTGAACCAGAGACTAAGTCATTCCATTTCACTTTATTCATATGAAGTACTCAAAAGAATATCACATTTTCTAGATGTAAATGCCTACTTATCAGATTCTTCAGTTTGTCTGACAGAGATTTGGATATTTAAGTGGACTGCAAGCCCAATAGGTCAGTGCCATATGACAGATCCCCCAAAAAACAAATATCTAATTCCTAAGTTATGTGGAGATATCCATTAGAGATATGCTGGAACCAGCTCCAGAGTGCCATCATTAAATTCTCAGTGTGATAATTCGGACCTCAGAAATTGGCACATGCTACAAATCAAAGCTTGATTCATTGTTTAGTGGAGTTCTAGATTTAAGGAAGTGATGGAAAATGTTAATAATGAAAATATTTTTTTACAATATTTTGTTTACTTTAATGAGCCAAGATCTGCTTTTTCACCCTTACCCTGTCCACAATTTAGAACATAAAAAAAGCCATTATAAATGTATTCTGCATACTTTTTTTTAAAAGAAATCTATTTAATTTTTTAAAAAACAATCTATTTGTTAAATGTTTACCAGCATGTACCCAATTTCCTTACAATGGCATGACTTCAAATCAGGGGCAATCACAACTCTCCATCTCAGATTCCACCCACCTCTTTAAAATAATACATTCCTAAGGGAAGAGATAAGGAAGACACACAGTTCTGTTCTACAACTTCTAGCCATTGAATGCTTCCTTTTTAAGTGACAGAAAAGGATGAATATTTTAAAAGTATCATATAAAAACTCATTTGATTCTTACTAATCCTATTTGCTAATCCTACACTGTCTAGTCACCATGCAAGAAGACACATAGAAAAAGAAGCTAGTAATTACTTTGGTTGGCTACAAGATACAGTGTTGAATGCTATATTATACATTTCATAACAACAGTCAGGTTACATCAGCCATAAGTCATACCTTTTGTTCTCTTACTGAAACAAATTCAGCTAATACTTAATAAGAATGGATGTATGCCTCTAATAGGTAGCAGCTGTTCCAAGAGCATGGATTGTTTAGAAAGTAAGCAAAAGGCTGGAGGTGAATTATTAATTGCCACCAAATTTCCTTCTCACACCTTTATTGGAATTTCAGATCTATATAGTTTAGAATGAGAATCACTGGGGATATAAGGATTCTATATGAGATTAGGAATTGCAGACTACCTCTTTCTCAGAATCTGATTTTGTGAAGCACAGCAGATGAAGAAATCACACCCACACCCACACCCACACACCCCCCCCCCACACACACACACACATCACAATCGCAAAGACCATGTCTGTCATTCTCAATGCTTAAGGCAATATCTTGCACATAGTAGGTTTTCAATCAATACCTATAGACTGACTTACCACCCATCTTAGATCAGGTGCTAAAAAGTGTCATCTCCGTAGATTCCTAAAGCATATGTTTGATCATGTTTTTTCCATGCTCAAAAAGCTCCAGCAAATGTTTATTGCATCCAGATTAAAATGAAAACCACTCTGCTATAATGGTTAGCATTTACATAGCACTTTCAGGTTTGCAAATAATTTTACAAATGTTGCGGGTAGGTCCTTACTAGTGTGAACCATGAATCCCCCCTGAATGTATGTATTCAAATTGACATTATTCAAAATTATAACTGCCGAAAATATAGCAATTGGTTACAGGCCAATGGAACTATGCAGTATGAATTTAAATTGTAGAGTCAGCTAGTAACACAATGGATACAGCACTAGGCCTGGAGTCAAGAAAAGCTGAGTTCAAATCTAGCCTCAGACATTTACTAACTAGGTAAGCCACTTAACCTCTGCTAGTTTTCTCAACTGTAAAATGAGCATAATAATAGCCCCTACCACACAGGGTTGTTATGAGGATCAAATGAGGTAATATTTGAAACTATAGAAATATGTATTCTTTTCCCTTCCCCCAGAGTAATTGGGGTGTGGATAGATCTCATTTTATATACACAATATCCCTAAAAAAAAAATGCATTATCACCTCCATTTTACAGAGGAAGAAACTGAGGCAGAAAATGAAAAAAAAAACTTACTAGTTAGTAAGTACCCAAGACTGGATTTGAACTCAGGTCTCCCTGACTACAGGTCCTATCTATTGAGACACCTCTCTGATTCTAGCATTTAAATCCCTTCATAATCTGTCAGCAACCAAGTCTTTATAGATTCATTTCCAGTTGCTCCCCCGCATGCATGCAAATCTGCCATATATACCGTTTGTTCTACCTACACAATGTTTCGTTTCCCACCTCCATGCCTTTGCATAGACTGAGTCCTCATTTGTTCTACCTTATTGCCTCCACTTCTTGGGATTCTTAGCTCCCTTCAAAGGCCAATTCAAGTGCCAATACTAAGGAGCTATTTCCTGATTGTTTCAGTTATTAGCATACCACCTAATCACTTGGTATTTATTTTGCTTATATTTTCATTTATTCATCTATGTAGATCTTTTTTTTTTTCCTTATTATACAAGGGTTTGCAATCTTTTGGTATCCTGAATCCTTTTGGCAATCTGGTAAAGTCTATGGATCCTTTCTCAGAATCATTTTTTTTAAGTATAAAATGAATAGAATTACAAAGGAAACCATTATATTGACACACAGTTTTCAAAATGTTTTTAAAAACAAGTTCATGGACCCCAGATTAGGATCATCTTCTCTGGTCTACTTCAAGGACATGGGTTCCTGATGTCTTTCATACCATGGATTCCTTGGACAGTCTGATGAAGTTTCTGAACTCCTCAAAATAATATTTTTGATACATAAATGTATTTCTGTGTAGAATTCCAAAAGAAATCAATCATATTTTTAAGGTACTTGTTGACCATTTAGGCTATATGTATGTCCACATGTGTTTGCCTAAATTTAGTTCACAGAAAGGTTTGAATTGATATCTCTGGAATCTCGCCCAACCCTATCCAAAGATGTCTTTAATTCCTTCCTGGAGCAGAACAGGAGATGGGCTGTGAGGCTGGCCATTCCACCTCTTCAGATAAATGCTACTGGACTAAAATTATAACTATAAAATAGTATTGGTCTAGAGAAAATGATTTCTGTAGGTTCAAGCTGCTTCCCTGGCCCCTATCCCTTAAACTGAAAGTAATGCCCTAAGCTTATGTCCAAAAGACTTGATTCCCTTCCCACCAAATATTAGTAATATAAAATATGATCACAAAAAGTAATTAGCAAATGAAAATATCTATTTAAGCAGATGGTGAACAAATGAGAGAAGGTATAGAGATTTGAACATACCAGAAATACACAGAATGAATGCTCTGTCTCACTGAGAGTGAGATGTTTCACCTCAACTAAAAGATAGAGTGCCAGATCTCACCCAAGGAAAAATATTTGCCTCACTGTAAGATCTCCAAGGAGGCAAGCTGGAAATCAGGGACATGTCATGGCTCTAGATCAGTGGTTCTCAACCTTCCTAACGCCACGACCCTTTAATGCAGTTCCTCATGTTGTGGTGACCCCCAACCATAAAATTACTTTTGTTGCGACTTCATAACTATGAACCATAATGTAAATATCTGATATTCAGGATGTATTTTCAGTGTTACAAATTGAACATAAGCCGCAGGTTGAAAACTGCTGCTTAAATCCTTGGGGCCTTTTCCCAATGCCTTTTCCCTTTTCAGGATTCTATCCCTGAAATGAATCTAGAATCACGTGTCCTCTCTCAAAGCCACAAGCTAGAAATTCTCTCCTCTTCCAAGCTCTCACTAACACTCCCTCATGAGGCACACAATGTAGGGATAATCATTCTCTCTCAGAGTAGAGCTTTATCAGGTAGGCCTTAATCCTGAGCTACATGTTAAAATATAATTATCAAAATATTTTAAAGTTCATGGACCCCAAATTCGGGTCCCCTGTCCTCAGAGACTGCAAATTCCTTGAGGAAAGGAAGTTTCAGTTTTGTCTTTGTATCCCCATATACACATAATTCCTGACACACAGTCAGTACTCACGAAAATGTTTGTTGAATTGAACAAGAGGCCTGAGTTTTTCTATACCTCCTAATTTCCCACTTTCCAAATTCACACTAGAGCTGCCAACACACAGAAATGTGTGAATCTACATTTTCTATGCCAGAACTAAATTCAAATAAAAAGCAAGCACCTATTAGATATAAGACAGGGTAATAGTTGCTAGAGATAAAAAAAAAACAAAACAAAAATCAACACCTATCATCAAGGAGCTCTCATTTTCCTGGGAAATATATTTAAATATTTATCATCATGCTTCTTTTCACAATTTGGCGTGTCTAATCTCATACGAAGAGAACCGAAGTTCTGATCTGCTTGGCTAATGTTAACTTTTCTAATTGTATCCTTTCAACCATGTTTTCAGAGTCCCTATGAACATCTCGACTGTGTCTTCTGAGAGAATCACAAATGAAAGAATTCAGAACAAAATCCATCTTCAACTTTGAGAGGATCTCCTCTTAGAATATTTCAAATGTATGGGAAAAGTTCCTGCCTCTTCCCTGGGGTTGATCTCCTGACTCCTCTATATGGCTCGTATTTCATTTATCACAAATGAAGTCAAGAGCTGCTGCACTATTATCTCCTCAGTGGCCCCCAGTGATGATTTGCAAGGAACTGACAACATGGCAAAGAAAAATGATTTCCTGCTCTGGGACTTTGTCTTCCTGAAGTCAAGTGGGTAATTTGCATGGATTTCAGCAAAGATCCAAAGCCCCACATGCATCTGAACTTGTAGAAGCGTAGATTTAGAACTAGAAATGACCTTGGGGGGCTCACCCAATTCAACCCTGAGACTCAGAAAATGGAAATGACTTGTCCCATACATGTTGACTTTTCTCAAAACTAATGAGAATAGTTCCTTCCAAATTTTAGTTCATCCACATGCTAAAACATTCTGAGACTGAAAATGGAAAGAGTTACAATGGGGAGTACAGAACAGACTATATTTTTCTGTATTCTGACACAATTCTATCCAATCAGGTAAAGTGATGCTCTTGCTTCACTTCTGTCCCAAGTTTACACACAATTCAAAGGAACCCTGTGTTGTAACTCATACCTGGACTTGGATTTGAGCTCAGAGTAACTATTGAGAACACAGCATCTTGAGTTGCTCCGGCCATTCATTGACACATAGATGACATGTGTGTGCCACTGGGCAAGAAAAATGGCTCCAACACTGAATGTCTCTGGGCTTGTTTTTCTCCCACTGGAAAAATTTCTGTCATCGTCATCGTACTGGAGTGTGGGAGGAATCCTCCCACGACCATTCATGTCTGGAAGACACATTCATATACTCCAGGATGAATGATTAATCTTGCATGGCAGAAACTGCAGTGAGTTACATCAAATCAAGAAACAAAGATCCTATCATCGGGAGGGATTTATTCCGTTAATTGGGACGATGCATATTCAAAACCTCTCTTCCGTTTTCTAAGTTTAATGTCAGTGGTAATCAGGGAGGTCATAACTGTGAATACAAATCAGTACAGAAAATGAGGCTATACCCATGAGGGTATAGTCTTTGTTACTGCCAAGATTTACAGGAAATGTAACTAAAACAAGTTGGGAGTGGGGAAGGAGAGGGAGAGTGCTGCAGTGTTATTCCATGTGAAAGACTTAAGCACGATCAGCATCCTTTTCCTCTCTTGCTTATGTTTTGTCTGAGAATTGTCCTCAGTTCTCAGAATTACCAGGTCACAGAGTTGTCACCACTAATAAGATTTAGTTCAAATTAAACCTGAACATGAAACAACAATATAATAAGTTAACAATTTTATTACTTTAAGGTTTGCAAAGCACTTTTTATAGATTATTTCATTCGATCCCCATAAATAAGATGGTGGTATAGGGATCTAGGTGCTATTATACTCATTTTTATTTTATTAATGAGGAGCCTGGAGAAAGTCAGTTTCTATTTGAAGACTTAGGATGGTAGGTCCCCCACCTACTAAATCAACCCATTCTACTCTGAGATATTTCTAGGAAGGTTATTATCTTCTTTTTTTTCTGTATGATGAGCCAAAATCTTTCTGTTTAAACCCAAATCACTCTGGATTTCATTGAATGGGCAGTAATAGCACAGTCTGAGCCTCTATGGCTCATTGTTTATGTTTTGATGGCTTAGAATGAGTTAAATAGTAATTGTTTTCTTTTCTGGCCAGAAACTTTGAGGAACTTCCTCTCCCAGATCAATATTTTTGAGATGGTAAATTTGCCCATATTTGTCTCAATTCTTATTTGACCCTTTTAGTCATTGAATGGGTCTTGCATCAGACAAATTGAGACCTGGGAAAGGTTCTAATTCAGAAAGACCAACATCACACACTGCATCCTGGGCCATCACTAGTCGTCTTGACTTTTGCCTTTTCACTGGACTCTGATAACTGGAAGAGAGAGTGGGACTGATGACATTGAGCAGTTCTGCCTCACTTAAGTCAAAATCATGCACAAGTCAAAATATGACCCTCATGATATTATCGGTTCTTTTTGAGAGCAACAACTTCTACCCATTGTTTCTAGTTCCTTATCTTGGGGCCAAACAGAATAAATCTAATCCATCTTCTAGTTCTTCAAATACTTGTGTGATTTTCTCTCCCTCAGGTCATCCTCTTCAAGCTAAAGTTTCCCAGTTACTTCAATCAGTCTTCGTATGCCTTTAGCTTCATTCCCTTCACTGTGAGGAGATGCACAGCCCTCTTCTGGACTTCCTTCAGCTTGTCCAAGTCCTTTCACAGAACAACCCTCTAGATGTTATCTCACAGGATAGAATATAATAATACGACAGTCTCCTTGACTCTGGACATTTTCCCTCTAAATGTTTTTAAGAGAATGTGAAGTGTACATAAGTCCTTTTTTGTTGGGGGGGGGCAGGAAGAAAGGAGAAGGATCCCTAGAACTATGGTATTACTGGTATTGGGAAGTGAAGAGCTCCTTCAACCAACTCAGACTGACACCTCCTCTTCACACAAGAGTCTGAGAGTTGCCTACAGCATTGAGAAATTAAAAGACTTGTCCGAGATAATACAGCCAGCTATATAAGAAGCAGGCTATAGATATAGGTGTTCCTGGCTTTGAATCTGGCTTTCTATTATGCATTTCTGCCTATTATTCATGTCCATGTATGAATATTTTCCTATTCCATACTATCACAATATATGATTTTTTTTTCAAGTGGCAAAACAAATTTTTACTAAAACTGAAATCAGTCTGACTTTATGACATATAACAAAAATATTAACAGAAATAAAGTGAAGAATCAAAAACCCAAGATATAACAGTTTATAATGTGCCTTTATGTAAGTAAAGTATGTTATCATAAGCAACTCAATCATTAAACCGTCAGGATCCATTTTCTCTCCCAACTAGACATCTAGGCAACATGCAAAGTATGTTTAGAAAAATAGGCATTTACAGTTAATATTCTTAAAAGAGATAATTCAACAGCTGTAAGTGGCTGTGCTCATGTTCTTATTAGATAAAAGCATTATTCTTGTAACCATCCTATAAGCAGATAATGCTTAGACTTGCAGTTAATGGCCCCTAAAGGTGTGCCTATTTACATGCTCAGTCTTACAAGAGAAGCAGATATGCTCTAGATACATAAAAACCTTATCCCTGGGCCTAACTATGCTCTTATTATGGCAGACTTTGGCTAATAAGCTAAATTTATTGTAAAAGGAAGAGATGACATATATTTAATGGAAGTAGAAAAAACAATACATTTAGAACATTCAAAGCATCAAATACAAGTATTTAAGGTTTTATTGTAAACTAATGTTTTTTCTACACAAGGTTTTCTATGCCTTGAAAGGCAAATCTATGAAACTGAATGGAATCTTGTAAAAAATGGGTATGCATGTATATATATATATATATGTACATATATGCATGTATATATATGTGTATATATATATATATGTATGCACACACATACACATAGAGAGAGAATATAGATGTGTATGTGTGTGCATGTACATGTGAAATACACAATGCACATGTGCATATACAAAAATATATACATGTGTATTAATATGGACACATATACATGTACATGTAAACACACATGCAACTATGTGTACACAAACATGTGTGCATACATGCATACAATGTATATTCATATACATAAACACACGAAGATATTATATAATATATTCATATAACATGTATGCGTATGTACATATTTGTGCACATATGCGTATATAAGCCCTAATTTATGTGTGTATAGTTTTAAAATAAAATGTATCTTCAGCACTACAGATTCTAGTTTCTTAGCTCAGCTTTTCCCAGAAAAAAAAAAACCTCCAAAAGAGACAACATGGAATATAATGACTAGAGTGCTAAATATGGAGCCCTAGTGCCCAAGCACTTAGTAACTGTGTGATAATATCCAAGTCCTTTAACATCTCTGAGCCTCAGTTTCCTCATCTGTAAAATCTGAACAATAGTATTGTAGTACATATTTTCTAGTGTTGTTGTGAGACTCTGAGGAGAGTAAATATGCAAAGCACTTTGTGAAATTTCAAGTTCTAAATAAGCATCAGTTGTTATTATTAGCAGACCAGGTGTGACCTGGGGCCTCTTCCATTAGATTGTAGGGAGGTAGAGGATAGCTCCTAGTTTTGTCATATATTCTCAGAAGGAGGAACATAAATGTTTTGTTTTTTCATAGCATGATTTGGCATAGAATGACAGTCACCCCTCATTTCATTGGGTAAGTAATAGTTGATTTCCTCATGACTAAGAGCAGGTAAAGTGGAAAGGAAGTGAGGGAAGTGTTGAGGGAGGAGATCTCCTGCCTAGGAGATTGCCTCTATCCCTTCATTCATTAATCAAACAATAAACATTCCTTATGGAACTGCTATGTGCCAAGTACTGTGTTAAGTGATAGGGATAAAAGTTACATATACATATATGTACATATTATATATGTGTGTATATACAGTCACATATTAACTTTTCTATATAATGAATAATCATTTCTGTAACTGTCTGTATAAACTGGGCCATGAGCTTGATTCTCCATCTCCTCCACAATGTAAGCTTCTTGAGGGAAGACACTGTCTTACTTTTGTGATTTTGAGGCAGAGCATTAAGAACTAGGGGAAAGAGAAAAGGCATCTTGAGGCAAATGGCCCTTGACAGGAGCCTTGAAGTGAACTAGGGCTTCCAAATGGCGAAGGCAATATAGGAGGTTATTCCAGGATTGGGAGACATCCTGAGAAAAAGGATAGGAGCAGGACATACAGGCAACAAGGAATGTGGTTTGACTGAAGAGGTGGATTTCATTAAGCTGTAAAGGTATTGGAGTCATATTATTAAAAAAAAAATACTTGCATATATTTGCTTGGACATTGTCTCCCTCATTAGAGTGGAAGTTCCTTGTAGGCAGGGACTGCCTTTTGATTTTAGGGGTTTGTCTCTAGTGCTTAGCAAAATGCCTGACACATAGTAGGCACTTAGTAAATGTTTATTGGTTGAGATATTTATTACGTACGAAAGCTGGAAGTTTGTACTTTAACATGAAGGCAATAGGAAGCTCGAAAAGCTATTCAGTTTTCTTGAGCAAGTTAGTGACTGTCTAACTTGTGCTTTAGGAATATAAGTGTATGAGTTGGGTAGAGAATGATTTGGAAAGTGTAGAGGTTGGAAATAGACAAATGTGTTGGCTATTGCAATTGTCCAAATGAGTAATGACAACCTGAACTAGAGTGGTTGTGGGATGAATTTTTTTTAATGGGATAAATGTGAAAAATGTTTTGTAGTTTGAAGTAACAAGTCTTAGCAATTGATTGGATATAAATGTGGATGTGAAATTAAAACAATAAAAAAATAAGTGGAAGAGAAGAGGGGAAAGGAAAGGGAAGGAGGGAAGGGAAGGGGAGGGGACAAAAGGAGAGGGGAAGAGATATTTTAAGTCTATAATTCCTCATTTTAATATGTTGCATACTGCTAACAACCATTGTGTGTCTCTTCATTGCCCCTTGGGTAATTATCAACTTCATTTCTTTAGAGGCTGTAATATTCCTTGACTTGTGACTACAGCATCACTAAAAATAGTGGGATTTTTTTCTATTTTGTTTTAATGAGTTTTTGTTTCAGGGAAAATGGGGAGTCATTAAAAGAACTATGAAAATTCCCAAAGGCAATCCAGACTGTTGTCCTCTTTGGATTTAGATGTGGGCCCAGTTCACTGTCAATTTGCAATGTCTGTCATCTATGTATCTAGATAGACAGACAAATACACACACATATATGCACACATACATACATACATGTATATGCATATTCATATAAATAGGTAGGTAGATAGATCAATTAACTGATAGATAGATAGATAGATAGATACATAGATACATAGATACATAGATACATAGATACATAGATGGATGGATGGATGGATGGATGCATGGATGGATGGATGGATGGATGGATAGATGGATAGAGAGATACATAGATAGGTAGGTAGATAGATAGATAGGTGGATACATGGATAGATGGATAGATAGATAGATGGATAGATAGATAGATAGATAGATAGATAGATAGATAGATAGATAGATAGATAGAAGATCTGCATGGGGTTGTATATTCAACTCACATCATAATCTGGGTCTCAGTCTTCTATCTTTTCTAAAAATTATTTATTTATTTTTAGTTTTCAACATTGACTTCCATAAGATTTTGAGTTCTGAATTTTCTCCCCCTTCTCCTCCCCCTCCTCCCCAAGAAAGCATGCAATTTGATATATTCTCTAAATACATACATATATATTCATATTAAACATATTTTCACATTAGTAACGTTGTAAAGAAGAATTAGAACCAATAGGAGGAACCACAAGAAAGAAGAACAAGAGAGAGAGACAGAGAGAGACAGAGACAGAGACACAGAAAGAAATAATTTGCTTCCATCTTCATTCAGACTCCATAGTTCTTTCTCTGGATTCGGATAGCATATTTTGCATCGTGAGTCTTTGGAGTTGTCTTAGATCCTTGCATTGCTGAGAAGAGCTAAGTCTATCAAAGTTAGTCATCACACAATGCTGCTGTTATTGTGTATGATCAGTCTATCTATCTTGCCCAGGCTGTATGGGCAGTGCCATTCCATGAGAACAACCTCACTGTTGATTGGCATTAAAGCTTTGCCCTGCTCCATTTTTGACCTGGGGAAGTTGATCGCACACACCACCACCACCAGCACACTCTCCACCATAGGCAGCCTTGTCCATACCCTCTACAATAGGGGCTCATCATATTGGTGCCAGAAAGTCATTTCACTTTACCCCTCCCTGGAGTTTAGACTCCCCAGTTCAAGTGATTCACTATCCTCAGCCTCCTCTGCTGGTCTTTCTTCTGTAAAGAGTTAGATGAAATAAATAACATAGGGCAACCCAATTTTTCTGAAACATAAAACTGGGTCTTTTCATTTGGAGCGGGCTCCAGACTAGTGCTCCTCATCAGAACTTTCCCTCAGTGAAATGAACTGCCTTAAGAAATATCAAGCTTCCTCAAGCAAGGTCTGAATGGCATGGGCCAAAGATGTTTTTTAGAAAACTGGATTATAGAACTAGATTATCCTTGAGGTCTCTTCAGACTGCAATTTTTGAAGCAGTCTTAAGGTATTTGATGAGATGCCATATGGAAGAGGGAATTGTGTGTATGTGTGCTTATCCCCCAAGGGCAGAATTATAAGTAATGGGTTAAAGTTGCAAAGAAGCAAATTTAAGCATGATTTCAGAGGGAGAAAATCACTTCCTACCAAGCAGAGCTATGCAGAACAGAATTAACCTCCTTGAAAATGAGTAAGTTCCCAAGCAAAGACTGCATGATCACTTATCAAGTAGGTTATAGAAAGACTTTTTGTTCAGATGTGGATGGATTGGGGGGTTTCTGAGATCTCTTCCAACTCTAAGATTGAATTGTATGATTCTGTAACTGAGTGACCTAGATTAAAATGTTTACCAAGAGTCCCTTGAAATTTTCCCCAAATCTACTTAGCTAACACTGATGCTGGAGATTTGGAGATCATAGCAGAAAGGGGACTGGTTACACTGTCAGTAGGAGACTAGATTTACCAAATGGGGATAATTTTTGGTTCTACTACACTGATTTCCCTATGGTATAAAACATCAGGGAATATTGAAAAGAAGACAAGATTTATTATCAAAGAATCTGGGTTCAAATCTCAGTTCTTCCATTCAGTACTTATATGATTCCAGACAAGTCATTTCTATTTTCAGCCTCAGTTTCTTTCACTATAAAATGAGAAGTCTGGCTAAATGACCTTTAATTTCCCTTCAGATCTAAATCTATGTACTGAAATAATACATATAATGTTTTTATTTAAATAACTAAAACCTGATATCTACCTACCACAAACCATTCTTATTTATGTTTGACTCTTTATAGGATAACCTATAAATGGCTTATAATAGCATCAATTTATTTTCACATAAAAAATAGATAATGTGAACATTGAAATGTGTGGGTATCTCTGTGAAGTGCAGACCTTTGTTTTCTAATAACAAAACACATACGCAGTGAAGGTGATAATATTTAATCATCCAAATTTCAATTTACCATTACTTGTATAGTCTTACTCACTAAGACAATCAAATGGAGACAACCAGTATAAATACCCTTTCCTCCTCTGGAAAATGAGAATTCAAAGGTTGTCCTTTGAACCATTTAACCAAAGAAGGCAAGCCCCCAACTAATACCACCTTCCTGCACCCAGGGAGTGATTCCCCCATCTGTATCCTTTCACTTGCAGAAATAAATCCCCACAGTGATCTAATTGCTACTCTGTTAGAAATCTGAAGTTGGTAGTGTTGAATGGACACTTCCATAGCATGACGTATCTCAGAAACTAATAGAGTCCATATAATTCTACCCATATATTAGGGTTGGGGCATGAACACATGCACCAAGAACAAAATAATTAAAAATTGAGACAACAGTACCTACAACCTGAATGATCGAGGCTGTTGGTGTATGCAGAAAGGAGCAATATCATTCATTTTTGTCTTATATTTAACGTAAGTATTCAGATAAGGAGTCTGTGAGATTCTAATTGGCTTGGCAGATGACTTTGGCTATGACTAACAAATAAGTCAATCAAAATTAGAATTTCATCTTTGGTTCCTGTAAGAAATTGAGAATTAAGCAATCCTTGTAGTAAGTAGGACTAAATACAGGGATCTAACACCTCCTACCATCATCTTCATTTCTAAAATAAATGGTGATGGGGAAGAAGGTAGGGATGAATGAGGGCTTCCTTTCTGCTGTCATCATTAATTCCACCAACATATATTAAGAACTACTGTGTGTCCGGCATTGTACTACATTCAAAGGATGAAAAGACAAAAAAAATCATTTCCTTCAATGAACTTACATGAATATAAAATATTATCCTTATTAAGTGTAAAAATTATTATCTTTTTGAGTTTAAAATATATAGTTAGAAGATATATACCAAATAAACATAAAGTATCTTAACGTATGAAGTTCACAAGCTTATGACCAACTTGATTTTAATCAATTCAATAAATATGAGGTGATGTGCGTTGTTCTGGGGCAAGGGAGGATGGGAAGGGGGAGATGGGGTAGGAAGTTAATTAAAATAGCTTTCTTTGCTGCTGATGGAATTTAAACATCATTTTTTGGGGGGAGGGAAGGCAAGGGAATTAGGGTTAAGTTACTTGCCCGAGGTCACACAACTAGTAAGTGTTAAGTGTCTAAGGTCAGATTTGAATTCAGGTCCTCCTGACTCCAGGGTCAGTGCTCTATTCATTGCACCACTTAGCTGCCCCAAGAAAATTTAAGCCTCTTGAAAGCAAGTACTGTTTCATTTTTCTCTATACCCCCAGGACCTAGCAGAGTAACAGTGTCAGACACACAATAGATTCTTAATAAATATTTATTCATTTATTGATTTCTGTCTTCCATCTTTCTTTCCATCCCTCTCTTCTCTCAAACTCTACAATCTGAGATCACATTCTATAGAATATTCTCTAGAAGATACAAAATACTTTGTCAAAACTCAGTCATCTTTTGTCTATCATTTTTTTCAACTTCCAAAAAGG
>JAQQSV010001573.1:27249-54597 GCA_028646515.1 Pseudochirops corinnae
GTATTACTATAATCATTGATGATTGAGTCTTTTGTACCCAATCTATTCCAGTGATCCACCACTCTATCCCTTACCCAGTACCAAGCAGTTTTGATGACTGCTGCTTTGTAATACAGATTAAAATCTGGTAAGGCTAGGCCACCTTCTCCAGCATTTTTTTTCATTAATTGCCACTTCAAGCCATTTATTTAAAGAATTTCCTTTTTGGAAGTTGAAAAAAATGATAGACAAAAGATGACTGAGTTTTGACAAAGTATTTTGTATCTTCTAGAGAATATTCTATAGAATGTGATCTCAGATTGTAGAGTTTGAGAGAAGAGAGGGATGGAAAGAAAGATGGAAGACAGAAATCAATAAATGAATAAATATTTATTAAGAATCTATTGTGTGTCTGACACTGTTACTCTGCTAGGTCCTGGGGGTATAGAGAAAAATGAAACAGTACTTGCTTTCAAGAGGCTTAAATTTTCTTGGGGCAGCTAAGTGGTGCAATGAATAGAGCACTGACCCTGGAGTCAGGAGGACCTGAATTCAAATCTGACCTTAGACACTTAACACTTACTAGTTGTGTGACCTCGGGCAAGTAACTTAACCCTAATTCCCTTGCCTTCCCTCCCCCCAAAAAATGATGTTTAAATTCCATCAGCAGCAAAGAAAGCTATTTTAATTAACTTCCTACCCCATCTCCCCCTTCCCATCCTCCCTTGCCCCAGAACAACGCACATCACCTCATATTTATTGAATTGATTAAAATCAAGTTGGTCATAAGCTTGTGAACTTCATACGTTAAGATACTTTATGTTTATTTGGTATATATCTTCTAACTATATATTTTAAACTCAAAAAGATAATAATTTTTACACTTAATAAGGATAATATTTTATATTCATGTAAGTTCATTGAAGGAAATGATTTTTTTTGTCTTTTCATCCTTTGAATGTAGTACAATGCCGGACACACAGTAGTTCTTAATATATGTTGGTGGAATTAATGATGACAGCAGAAAGGAAGCCCTCATTCATCCCTACCTTCTTCCCCATCACCATTTATTTTAGAAATGAAGATGATGGTAGGAGGTGTTAGATCCCTGTATTTAGTCCTACTTACTACAAGGATTGCTTAATTCTCAATTTCTTACAGGAACCAAAGATGAAATTCTAATTTTGATTGACTTATTTGTTAGTCATAGCCAAAGTCATCTGCCAAGCCAATTAGAATCTCACAGACTCCTTATCTGAATACTTACGTTAAATATAAGACAAAAATGAATGATATTGCTCCTTTCTGCATACACCAACAGCCTCGATCATTCAGGTTGTAGGTACTGTTGTCTCAATTTTTAATTATTTTGTTCTTGGTGCATGTGTTCATGCCCCAACCCTAATATATGGGTAGAATTATATGGACTCTATTAGTTTCTGAGATACGTCATGCTATGGAAGTGTCCATTCAACACTACCAACTTCAGATTTCTAACAGAGTAGCAATTAGATCACTGTGGGGATTTATTTCTGCAAGTGAAAGGATACAGATGGGGGAATCACTCCCTGGGTGCAGGAAGGTGGTATTAGTTGGGGGCTTGCCTTCTTTGGTTAAATGGTTCAAAGGACAACCTTTGAATTCTCATTTTCCAGAGGAGGAAAGGGTATTTATACTGGTTGTCTCCATTTGATTGTCTTAGTGAGTAAGACTATACAAGTAATGGTAAATTGAAATTTGGATGATTAAATATTATCACCTTCACTGCGTATGTGTTTTGTTATTAGAAAACAAAGGTCTGCACTTCACAGAGATACCCACACATTTCAATGTTCACATTATCTATTTTTTATGTGAAAATAAATTGATGCTATTATAAGCCATTTATAGGTTATCCTATAAAGAGTCAAACATAAATAAGAATGGTTTGTGGTAGGTAGATATCAGGTTTTAGTTATTTAAATAAAAACATTATATGTATTATTTCAGTACATAGATTTAGATCTGAAGGGAAATTAAAGGTCATTTAGCCAGACTTCTCATTTTATAGTGAAAGAAACTGAGGCTGAAAATAGAAATGACTTGTCTGGAATCATATAAGTACTGAATGGAAGAACTGAGATTTGAACCCAGATTCTTTGATAATAAATCTTGTCTTCTTTTCAATATTCCCTGATGTTTTATACCATAGGGAAATCAGTGTAGTAGAACCAAAAATTATCCCCATTTGGTAAATCTAGTCTCCTACTGACAGTGTAACCAGTCCCCTTTCTGCTATGATCTCCAAATCTCCAGCATCAGTGTTAGCTAAGTAGATTTGGGGAAAATTTCAAGGGACTCTTGGTAAACATTTTAATCTAGGTCACTCAGTTACAGAATCATACAATTCAATCTTAGAGTTGGAAGAGATCTCAGAAACCCCCCAATCCATCCACATCTGAACAAAAAGTCTTTCTATAACCTACTTGATAAGTGATCATGCAGTCTTTGCTTGGGAACTTACTCATTTTCAAGGAGGTTAATTCTGTTCTGCATAGCTCTGCTTGGTAGGAAGTGATTTTCTCCCTCTGAAATCATGCTTAAATTTGCTTCTTTGCAACTTTAACCCATTACTTATAATTCTGCCCTTGGGGGATAAGCACACATACACACAATTCCCTCTTCCATATGGCATCTCATCAAATACCTTAAGACTGCTTCAAAAATTGCAGTCTGAAGAGACCTCAAGGATAATCTAGTTCTATAATCCAGTTTTCTAAAAAACATCTTTGGCCCATGCCATTCAGACCTTGCTTGAGGAAGCTTGATATTTCTTAAGGCAGTTCATTTCACTGAGGGAAAGTTCTGATGAGGAGCACTAGTCTGGAGCCCGCTCCAAATGAAAAGACCCAGTTTTATGTTTCAGAAAAATTGGGTTGCCCTATGTTATTTATTTCATCTAACTCTTTACAGAAGAAAGACCAGCAGAGGAGGCTGAGGATAGTGAATCACTTGAACTGGGGAGTCTAAACTCCAGGGAGGGGTAAAGTGAAATGACTTTCTGGCACCAATATGATGAGCCCCTATTGTAGAGGGTATGGACAAGGCTGCCTATGGTGGAGAGTGTGCTGGTGGTGGTGGTGTGTGCGATCAACTTCCCCAGGTCAAAAATGGAGCAGGGCAAAGCTTTAATGCCAATCAACAGTGAGGTTGTTCTCATGGAATGGCACTGCCCATACAGCCTGGGCAAGATAGATAGACTGATCATACACAATAACAGCAGCATTGTGTGATGACTAACTTTGATAGACTTAGCTCTTCTCAGCAATGCAAGGATCTAAGACAACTCCAAAGACTCACGATGCAAAATATGCTATCCGAATCCAGAGAAAGAACTATGGAGTCTGAATGAAGATGGAAGCAAATTATTTCTTTCTGTGTCTCTGTCTCTGTCTCTCTCTGTCTCTCTCTCTTGTTCTTCTTTCTTGTGGTTCCTCCTATTGGTTCTAATTCTTCTTTACAACGTTACTAATGTGAAAATATGTTTAATATGAATATATATGTATGTATTTAGAGAATATATCAAATTGCATGCTTTCTTGGGGAGGAGGGGGAGGAGAAGGGGGAGAAAATTCAGAACTCAAAATCTTATGGAAGTCAATGTTGAAAACTAAAAATAAATAAATAATTTTTAGAAAAGATAGAAGACTGAGACCCAGATTATGATGTGAGTTGAATATACAACCCCATGCAGATCTTCTATCTATCTATCTATCTATCTATCTATCTATCTATCTATCTATCTATCTATCCATCTATCTATCTATCCATCTATCCATGTATCCACCTATCTATCTATCTACCTACCTATCTATGTATCTCTCTATCCATCTATCCATCCATCCATCCATCCATCCATGCATCCATCCATCCATCCATCCATCTATGTATCTATGTATCTATGTATCTATGTATCTATGTATCTATCTATCTATCTATCTATCAGTTAATTGATCTATCTACCTACCTATTTATATGAATATGCATATACATGTATGTATGTATGTGTGCATATATGTGTGTGTATTTGTCTGTCTATCTAGATACATAGATGACAGACATTGCAAATTGACAGTGAACTGGGCCCACATCTAAATCCAAAGAGGACAACAGTCTGGATTGCCTTTGGGAATTTTCATAGTTCTTTTAATGACTCCCCATTTTCCCTGAAACAAAAACTCATTAAAACAAAATAGAAAAAAATCCCACTATTTTTAGTGATGCTGTAGTCACAAGTCAAGGAATATTACAGCCTCTAAAGAAATGAAGTTGATAATTACCCAAGGGGCAATGAAGAGACACACAATGGTTGTTAGCAGTATGCAACATATTAAAATGAGGAATTATAGACTTAAAATATCTCTTCCCCTCTCCTTTTGTCCCCTCCCCTTCCCTTCCCTCCTTCCCTTTCCTTTCCCCTCTTCTCTTCCACTTATTTTTTTATTGTTTTAATTTCACATCCACATTTATATCCAATCAATTGCTAAGACTTGTTACTTCAAACTACAAAACATTTTTCACATTTATCCCATTAAAAAAAATTCATCCCACAACCACTCTAGTTCAGGTTGTCATTACTCATTTGGACAATTGCAATAGCCAACACATTTGTCTATTTCCAACCTCTACACTTTCCAAATCATTCTCTACCCAACTCATACACTTATATTCCTAAAGCACAAGTTAGACAGTCACTAACTTGCTCAAGAAAACTGAATAGCTTTTCGAGCTTCCTATTGCCTTCATGTTAAAGTACAAACTTCCAGCTTTCGTACGTAATAAATATCTCAACCAATAAACATTTACTAAGTGCCTACTATGTGTCAGGCATTTTGCTAAGCACTAGAGACAAACCCCTAAAATCAAAAGGCAGTCCCTGCCTACAAGGAACTTCCACTCTAATGAGGGAGACAATGTCCAAGCAAATATATGCAAGTATTTTTTTTTTAATAATATGACTCCAATACCTTTACAGCTTAATGAAATCCACCTCTTCAGTCAAACCACATTCCTTGTTGCCTGTATGTCCTGCTCCTATCCTTTTTCTCAGGATGTCTCCCAATCCTGGAATAACCTCCTATATTGCCTTCGCCATTTGGAAGCCCTAGTTCACTTCAAGGCTCCTGTCAAGGGCCATTTGCCTCAAGATGCCTTTTCTCTTTCCCCTAGTTCTTAATGCTCTGCCTCAAAATCACAAAAGTAAGACAGTGTCTTCCCTCAAGAAGCTTACATTGTGGAGGAGATGGAGAATCAAGCTCATGGCCCAGTTTATACAGACAGTTACAGAAATGATTATTCATTATATAGAAAAGTTAATATGTGACTGTATATACACACATATATAATATGTACATATATGTATATGTAACTTTTATCCCTATCACTTAACACAGTACTTGGCACATAGCAGTTCCATAAGGAATGTTTATTGTTTGATTAATGAATGAAGGGATAGAGGCAATCTCCTAGGCAGGAGATCTCCTCCCTCAACACTTCCCTCACTTCCTTTCCACTTTACCTGCTCTTAGTCATGAGGAAATCAACTATTACTTACCCAATGAAATGAGGGGTGACTGTCATTCTATGCCAAATCATGCTATGAAAAAACAAAACATTTATGTTCCTCCTTCTGAGAATATATGACAAAACTAGGAGCTATCCTCTACCTCCCTACAATCTAATGGAAGAGGCCCCAGGTCACACCTGGTCTGCTAATAATAACAACTGATGCTTATTTAGAACTTGAAATTTCACAAAGTGCTTTGCATATTTACTCTCCTCAGAGTCTCACAACAACACTAGAAAATATGTACTACAATACTATTGTTCAGATTTTACAGATGAGGAAACTGAGGCTCAGAGATGTTAAAGGACTTGGATATTATCACACAGTTACTAAGTGCTTGGGCACTAGGGCTCCATATTTAGCACTCTAGTCATTATATTCCATGTTGTCTCTTTTGGAGGTTTTTTTTTTTCTGGGAAAAGCTGAGCTAAGAAACTAGAATCTGTAGTGCTGAAGATACATTTTATTTTAAAACTATACACACATAAATTAGGGCTTATATACGCATATGTGCACAAATATGTACATACGCATACATGTTATATGAATATATTATATAATATCTTCGTGTGTTTATGTATATGAATATACATTGTATGCATGTATGCACACATGTTTGTGTACACATAGTTGCATGTGTGTTTACATGTACATGTATATGTGTCCATATTAATACACATGTATATATTTTTGTATATGCACATGTGCATTGTGTATTTCACATGTACATGCACACACATACACATCTATATTCTCTCTCTATGTGTATGTGTGTGCATACATATATATATATATACACATATATATACATGCATATATGTACATATATATATATATATACATGCATACCCATTTTTTACAAGATTCCATTCAGTTTCATAGATTTGCCTTTCAAGGCATAGAAAACCTTGTGTAGAAAAAACATTAGTTTACAATAAAACCTTAAATACTTGTATTTGATGCTTTGAATGTTCTAAATGTATTGTTTTTTCTACTTCCATTAAATATATGTCATCTCTTCCTTTTACAATAAATTTAGCTTATTAGCCAAAGTCTGCCATAATAAGAGCATAGTTAGGCCCAGGGATAAGGTTTTTATGTATCTAGAGCATATCTGCTTCTCTTGTAAGACTGAGCATGTAAATAGGCACACCTTTAGGGGCCATTAACTGCAAGTCTAAGCATTATCTGCTTATAGGATGGTTACAAGAATAATGCTTTTATCTAATAAGAACATGAGCACAGCCACTTACAGCTGTTGAATTATCTCTTTTAAGAATATTAACTGTAAATGCCTATTTTTCTAAACATACTTTGCATGTTGCCTAGATGTCTAGTTGGGAGAGAAAATGGATCCTGACGGTTTAATGATTGAGTTGCTTATGATAACATACTTTACTTACATAAAGGCACATTATAAACTGTTATATCTTGGGTTTTTGATTCTTCACTTTATTTCTGTTAATATTTTTGTTATATGTCATAAAGTCAGACTGATTTCAGTTTTAGTAAAAATTTGTTTTGCCACTTGAAAAAAAAATCATATATTGTGATAGTATGGAATAGGAAAATATTCATACATGGACATGAATAATAGGCAGAAATGCATAATAGAAAGCCAGATTCAAAGCCAGGAACACCTATATCTATAGCCTGCTTCTTATATAGCTGGCTGTATTATCTCGGACAAGTCTTTTAATTTCTCAATGCTGTAGGCAACTCTCAGACTCTTGTGTGAAGAGGAGGTGTCAGTCTGAGTTGGTTGAAGGAGCTCTTCACTTCCCAATACCAGTAATACCATAGTTCTAGGGATCCTTCTCCTTTCTTCCTGCCCCCCCCCAACAAAAAAGGACTTATGTACACTTCACATTCTCTTAAAAACATTTAGAGGGAAAATGTCCAGAGTCAAGGAGACTGTCGTATTATTATATTCTATCCTGTGAGATAACATCTAGAGGGTTGTTCTGTGAAAGGACTTGGACAAGCTGAAGGAAGTCCAGAAGAGGGCTGTGCATCTCCTCACAGTGAAGGGAATGAAGCTAAAGGCATACGAAGACTGATTGAAGTAACTGGGAAACTTTAGCTTGAAGAGGATGACCTGAGGGAGAGAAAATCACACAAGTATTTGAAGAACTAGAAGATGGATTAGATTTATTCTGTTTGGCCCCAAGATAAGGAACTAGAAACAATGGGTAGAAGTTGTTGCTCTCAAAAAGAACCGATAATATCATGAGGGTCATATTTTGACTTGTGCATGATTTTGACTTAAGTGAGGCAGAACTGCTCAATGTCATCAGTCCCACTCTCTCTTCCAGTTATCAGAGTCCAGTGAAAAGGCAAAAGTCAAGACGACTAGTGATGGCCCAGGATGCAGTGTGTGATGTTGGTCTTTCTGAATTAGAACCTTTCCCAGGTCTCAATTTGTCTGATGCAAGACCCATTCAATGACTAAAAGGGTCAAATAAGAATTGAGACAAATATGGGCAAATTTACCATCTCAAAAATATTGATCTGGGAGAGGAAGTTCCTCAAAGTTTCTGGCCAGAAAAGAAAACAATTACTATTTAACTCATTCTAAGCCATCAAAACATAAACAATGAGCCATAGAGGCTCAGACTGTGCTATTACTGCCCATTCAATGAAATCCAGAGTGATTTGGGTTTAAACAGAAAGATTTTGGCTCATCATACAGAAAAAAAAGAAGATAATAACCTTCCTAGAAATATCTCAGAGTAGAATGGGTTGATTTAGTAGGTGGGGGACCTACCATCCTAAGTCTTCAAATAGAAACTGACTTTCTCCAGGCTCCTCATTAATAAAATAAAAATGAGTATAATAGCACCTAGATCCCTATACCACCATCTTATTTATGGGGATCGAATGAAATAATCTATAAAAAGTGCTTTGCAAACCTTAAAGTAATAAAATTGTTAACTTATTATATTGTTGTTTCATGTTCAGGTTTAATTTGAACTAAATCTTATTAGTGGTGACAACTCTGTGACCTGGTAATTCTGAGAACTGAGGACAATTCTCAGACAAAACATAAGCAAGAGAGGAAAAGGATGCTGATCGTGCTTAAGTCTTTCACATGGAATAACACTGCAGCACTCTCCCTCTCCTTCCCCACTCCCAACTTGTTTTAGTTACATTTCCTGTAAATCTTGGCAGTAACAAAGACTATACCCTCATGGGTATAGCCTCATTTTCTGTACTGATTTGTATTCACAGTTATGACCTCCCTGATTACCACTGACATTAAACTTAGAAAACGGAAGAGAGGTTTTGAATATGCATCGTCCCAATTAACGGAATAAATCCCTCCCGATGATAGGATCTTTGTTTCTTGATTTGATGTAACTCACTGCAGTTTCTGCCATGCAAGATTAATCATTCATCCTGGAGTATATGAATGTGTCTTCCAGACATGAATGGTCGTGGGAGGATTCCTCCCACACTCCAGTACGATGACGATGACAGAAATTTTTCCAGTGGGAGAAAAACAAGCCCAGAGACATTCAGTGTTGGAGCCATTTTTCTTGCCCAGTGGCACACACATGTCATCTATGTGTCAATGAATGGCCGGAGCAACTCAAGATGCTGTGTTCTCAATAGTTACTCTGAGCTCAAATCCAAGTCCAGGTATGAGTTACAACACAGGGTTCCTTTGAATTGTGTGTAAACTTGGGACAGAAGTGAAGCAAGAGCATCACTTTACCTGATTGGATAGAATTGTGTCAGAATACAGAAAAATATAGTCTGTTCTGTACTCCCCATTGTAACTCTTTCCATTTTCAGTCTCAGAATGTTTTAGCATGTGGATGAACTAAAATTTGGAAGGAACTATTCTCATTAGTTTTGAGAAAAGTCAACATGTATGGGACAAGTCATTTCCATTTTCTGAGTCTCAGGGTTGAATTGGGTGAGCCCCCCAAGGTCATTTCTAGTTCTAAATCTACGCTTCTACAAGTTCAGATGCATGTGGGGCTTTGGATCTTTGCTGAAATCCATGCAAATTACCCACTTGACTTCAGGAAGACAAAGTCCCAGAGCAGGAAATCATTTTTCTTTGCCATGTTGTCAGTTCCTTGCAAATCATCACTGGGGGCCACTGAGGAGATAATAGTGCAGCAGCTCTTGACTTCATTTGTGATAAATGAAATACGAGCCATATAGAGGAGTCAGGAGATCAACCCCAGGGAAGAGGCAGGAACTTTTCCCATACATTTGAAATATTCTAAGAGGAGATCCTCTCAAAGTTGAAGATGGATTTTGTTCTGAATTCTTTCATTTGTGATTCTCTCAGAAGACACAGTCGAGATGTTCATAGGGACTCTGAAAACATGGTTGAAAGGATACAATTAGAAAAGTTAACATTAGCCAAGCAGATCAGAACTTCGGTTCTCTTCGTATGAGATTAGACACGCCAAATTGTGAAAAGAAGCATGATGATAAATATTTAAATATATTTCCCAGGAAAATGAGAGCTCCTTGATGATAGGTGTTGATTTTTGTTTTGTTTTTTTTTTATCTCTAGCAACTATTACCCTGTCTTATATCTAATAGGTGCTTGCTTTTTATTTGAATTTAGTTCTGGCATAGAAAATGTAGATTCACACATTTCTGTGTGTTGGCAGCTCTAGTGTGAATTTGGAAAGTGGGAAATTAGGAGGTATAGAAAAACTCAGGCCTCTTGTTCAATTCAACAAACATTTTCGTGAGTACTGACTGTGTGTCAGGAATTATGTGTATATGGGGATACAAAGACAAAACTGAAACTTCCTTTCCTCAAGGAATTTGCAGTCTCTGAGGACAGGGGACCCGAATTTGGGGTCCATGAACTTTAAAATATTTTGATAATTATATTTTAACATGTAGCTCAGGATTAAGGCCTACCTGATAAAGCTCTACTCTGAGAGAGAATGATTATCCCTACATTGTGTGCCTCATGAGGGAGTGTTAGTGAGAGCTTGGAAGAGGAGAGAATTTCTAGCTTGTGGCTTTGAGAGAGGACACGTGATTCTAGATTCATTTCAGGGATAGAATCCTGAAAAGGGAAAAGGCATTGGGAAAAGGCCCCAAGGATTTAAGCAGCAGTTTTCAACCTGCGGCTTATGTTCAATTTGTAACACTGAAAATACATCCTGAATATCAGATATTTACATTATGGTTCATAGTTATGAAGTCGCAACAAAAGTAATTTTATGGTTGGGGGTCACCACAACATGAGGAACTGCATTAAAGGGTCGTGGCGTTAGGAAGGTTGAGAACCACTGATCTAGAGCCATGACATGTCCCTGATTTCCAGCTTGCCTCCTTGGAGATCTTACAGTGAGGCAAATATTTTTCCTTGGGTGAGATCTGGCACTCTATCTTTTAGTTGAGGTGAAACATCTCACTCTCAGTGAGACAGAGCATTCATTCTGTGTATTTCTGGTATGTTCAAATCTCTATACCTTCTCTCATTTGTTCACCATCTGCTTAAATAGATATTTTCATTTGCTAATTACTTTTTGTGATCATATTTTATATTACTAATATTTGGTGGGAAGGGAATCAAGTCTTTTGGACATAAGCTTAGGGCATTACTTTCAGTTTAAGGGATAGGGGCCAGGGAAGCAGCTTGAACCTACAGAAATCATTTTCTCTAGACCAATACTATTTTATAGTTATAATTTTAGTCCAGTAGCATTTATCTGAAGAGGTGGAATGGCCAGCCTCACAGCCCATCTCCTGTTCTGCTCCAGGAAGGAATTAAAGACATCTTTGGATAGGGTTGGGCGAGATTCCAGAGATATCAATTCAAACCTTTCTGTGAACTAAATTTAGGCAAACACATGTGGACATACATATAGCCTAAATGGTCAACAAGTACCTTAAAAATATGATTGATTTCTTTTGGAATTCTACACAGAAATACATTTATGTATCAAAAATATTATTTTGAGGAGTTCAGAAACTTCATCAGACTGTCCAAGGAATCCATGGTATGAAAGACATCAGGAACCCATGTCCTTGAAGTAGACCAGAGAAGATGATCCTAATCTGGGGTCCATGAACTTGTTTTTAAAAACATTTTGAAAACTGTGTGTCAATATAATGGTTTCCTTTGTAATTCTATTCATTTTATACTTAAAAAAAATGATTCTGAGAAAGGATCCATAGACTTTACCAGATTGCCAAAAGGATTCAGGATACCAAAAGATTGCAAACCCTTGTATAATAAGGAAAAAAAAAAAGATCTACATAGATGAATAAATGAAAATATAAGCAAAATAAATACCAAGTGATTAGGTGGTATGCTAATAACTGAAACAATCAGGAAATAGCTCCTTAGTATTGGCACTTGAATTGGCCTTTGAAGGGAGCTAAGAATCCCAAGAAGTGGAGGCAATAAGGTAGAACAAATGAGGACTCAGTCTATGCAAAGGCATGGAGGTGGGAAACGAAACATTGTGTAGGTAGAACAAACGGTATATATGGCAGATTTGCATGCATGCGGGGGAGCAACTGGAAATGAATCTATAAAGACTTGGTTGCTGACAGATTATGAAGGGATTTAAATGCTAGAATCAGAGAGGTGTCTCAATAGATAGGACCTGTAGTCAGGGAGACCTGAGTTCAAATCCAGTCTTGGGTACTTACTAACTAGTAAGTTTTTTTTTTCATTTTCTGCCTCAGTTTCTTCCTCTGTAAAATGGAGGTGATAATGCATTTTTTTTTTAGGGATATTGTGTATATAAAATGAGATCTATCCACACCCCAATTACTCTGGGGGAAGGGAAAAGAATACATATTTCTATAGTTTCAAATATTACCTCATTTGATCCTCATAACAACCCTGTGTGGTAGGGGCTATTATTATGCTCATTTTACAGTTGAGAAAACTAGCAGAGGTTAAGTGGCTTACCTAGTTAGTAAATGTCTGAGGCTAGATTTGAACTCAGCTTTTCTTGACTCCAGGCCTAGTGCTGTATCCATTGTGTTACTAGCTGACTCTACAATTTAAATTCATACTGCATAGTTCCATTGGCCTGTAACCAATTGCTATATTTTCGGCAGTTATAATTTTGAATAATGTCAATTTGAATACATACATTCAGGGGGGATTCATGGTTCACACTAGTAAGGACCTACCCGCAACATTTGTAAAATTATTTGCAAACCTGAAAGTGCTATGTAAATGCTAACCATTATAGCAGAGTGGTTTTCATTTTAATCTGGATGCAATAAACATTTGCTGGAGCTTTTTGAGCATGGAAAAAACATGATCAAACATATGCTTTAGGAATCTACGGAGATGACACTTTTTAGCACCTGATCTAAGATGGGTGGTAAGTCAGTCTATAGGTATTGATTGAAAACCTACTATGTGCAAGATATTGCCTTAAGCATTGAGAATGACAGACATGGTCTTTGCGATTGTGATGTGTGTGTGTGTGTGGGGGGGGGGTGTGTGGGTGTGGGTGTGGGTGTGATTTCTTCATCTGCTGTGCTTCACAAAATCAGATTCTGAGAAAGAGGTAGTCTGCAATTCCTAATCTCATATAGAATCCTTATATCCCCAGTGATTCTCATTCTAAACTATATAGATCTGAAATTCCAATAAAGGTGTGAGAAGGAAATTTGGTGGCAATTAATAATTCACCTCCAGCCTTTTGCTTACTTTCTAAACAATCCATGCTCTTGGAACAGCTGCTACCTATTAGAGGCATACATCCATTCTTATTAAGTATTAGCTGAATTTGTTTCAGTAAGAGAACAAAAGGTATGACTTATGGCTGATGTAACCTGACTGTTGTTATGAAATGTATAATATAGCATTCAACACTGTATCTTGTAGCCAACCAAAGTAATTACTAGCTTCTTTTTCTATGTGTCTTCTTGCATGGTGACTAGACAGTGTAGGATTAGCAAATAGGATTAGTAAGAATCAAATGAGTTTTTATATGATACTTTTAAAATATTCATCCTTTTCTGTCACTTAAAAAGGAAGCATTCAATGGCTAGAAGTTGTAGAACAGAACTGTGTGTCTTCCTTATCTCTTCCCTTAGGAATGTATTATTTTAAAGAGGTGGGTGGAATCTGAGATGGAGAGTTGTGATTGCCCCTGATTTGAAGTCATGCCATTGTAAGGAAATTGGGTACATGCTGGTAAACATTTAACAAATAGATTGTTTTTTAAAAAATTAAATAGATTTCTTTTAAAAAAAAGTATGCAGAATACATTTATAATGGCTTTTTTTATGTTCTAAATTGTGGACAGGGTAAGGGTGAAAAAGCAGATCTTGGCTCATTAAAGTAAACAAAATATTGTAAAAAAATATTTTCATTATTAACATTTTCCATCACTTCCTTAAATCTAGAACTCCACTAAACAATGAATCAAGCTTTGATTTGTAGCATGTGCCAATTTCTGAGGTCCGAATTATCACACTGAGAATTTAATGATGGCACTCTGGAGCTGGTTCCAGCATATCTCTAATGGATATCTCCACATAACTTAGGAATTAGATATTTGTTTTTTGGGGGATCTGTCATATGGCACTGACCTATTGGGCTTGCAGTCCACTTAAATATCCAAATCTCTGTCAGACAAACTGAAGAATCTGATAAGTAGGCATTTACATCTAGAAAATGTGATATTCTTTTGAGTACTTCATATGAATAAAGTGAAATGGAATGACTTAGTCTCTGGTTCACTGAAGGCATGGAAATTGGAGCATGTCACAGAATGGACAAAATTCATAGTCACAAAACTTTTAAGAATGAAAGTAGCCATCTATCACCATCTGCAGCCTAACATGGATTTCTTTTACCACCATGAGGAGAAATCTGAGTTGGAATCTCCCTTCCGCCATTTACTAGCCATGTAGCCTTTAAATTCTCTGACCATCCTTCTCATTATTTATAAGATGGAAAAGGCTTTTAATTCATCTGATTCAACCCATTACAGATAAAGAAAGTGAATCCAAGAAAGATGAAGTGATTTACCCAAGTTACCCTAGTTAGGAAAGATAGGATTTGGACCTAGGTCTTCTGACTCCCAATCCAGCATGCTTTCAGACTCTTGACTGAAGACCCTCAATGAGGAGGAACCACAAAAATTTGAGGCATGAAATTATTCTTTTGGATAACTCTAATTGTTAGGAAGTGTTTTTTATATTAAACTGAAATCTACTTCTTTCTAATGCCCTCCTCCACCCTGTCTCCTACTTCTTTCCTCAGGGGCTAGATGAACAATTCAAATAGCTCTTCCACTTAACAGTTATTCAAATATTTGAGACTCCTGTCATTCACTCCTTCTCCCTATTCTCTCCCACACACTAGACATTCCTAGTCATTTTCACCACTCATCATGTTACATAAACTCCACATTCTTCACCATTCTTACTGCCTTCTGGTTTCTCTCTAGTTTCTCAGTACCTTTTTATAATATTTTATCCAGCAATAAACACAACACATCATATATGGTCTGAATAGGACAATGGGATGATCAATTTTTTTTTTTTGCTGGAAACCATGCCTAGCTTAATGCATGTTAATTGCATTAACACATAATATGTTAATTATCTTGGCTGCCATGCCACATCCTTTATTCATATTGAGATTTTGGTCCAACATATGAAATATCAAATATTTTTCAGTTATGTATTACCTTCCTTATATTTCTGAAACTGATTTTTGAACCAAAGTATAGGATATTGTACTCAGTTCTTAAATTTTATATCATTAGTGTTGAAGAATTGATTCAGTGCTTTGCACATCCTTGTTTGGCCAGGTCTCTCTCTATTTCTTTGGGCTATAAGGAAAGAGAATAATCATGGACATGTTGACTAGAGTCATAGCCAGAGTTCTCCTCCAGACTGAGAGATAGTGACAATCTTAAAACTGGACTGAGAAGACCAAGGAGAAACAGGGTTGGTGTAGCTTGAAAAAAATGATAACAGTGCAGGATATGAATGGTTGGAACATTCCAGAAACAAGTAAAAGTTTAAAAAAAATAACACACACAAGGAAAGTTATTACAGACAGCATACTATATAGTCATTTTCTATTGATCTGCCTAGAGGTTACATGGTTTTCAATGGGAAAGAAAATTTCACATAATCTCTCAGGATAGTAAATTATACTTCACTCATAGAACTTTGTTCTAATGGCAAGCTCTAGAAAAGAAAAGGACTAGAATCCTGTTTCTACATTAGATCTTGTAACGCCATGCATGAGCAGCTTTCCAGAAGAATGCTACTGTGAACAGCTTTTAAGGTTCTGATTACAGAGTATAGTGAATACTCTATTTATTGAATAACAAATCAGGGCAAAACATTCACAGAAAATCAAGGTATAGCATCCACAATATTACAACTTATCACAGAAAATCACAATATAGTTTTCACAGCAGCTTATCATTAAAATGGCCACATAGTTTCCACCATAGTGGCCACAAAGTTTTGAACAAAGAACAATCATCTCAAAATACAATAGTCAAAGTCTTCCACTCATGGGGCACACTAAGTTAACTCAACCAATCACTTATTGAGCAATCAATTACTAAGTATCATTAATCACTAAATACAATCATTAGAAAAAACACAGATCCTCCACCTCTAGGTCACTAGTAAACTATAATTTTATCACTACTCAGTACCCACAGAGAAGTCTTTTCATTTTGACTCCAGGCAGGCAACTCCTACCTGAATCTACAAAACAGTCACCGGGATTCAAAGGCAGAGAGCTCCCAGTTCCTTGTCCAGATCTCTGTGTAAGTCCTACTGCACAGTGAAGTTCACAGGGTCCAGTCCATCTCAAAACCTTCACAATTTCTGTTCCTGGGAATTCATGGCTCAACCAAGCCACAAACAGACAAAGTCTTAGCATCCTGGTCATGCTTCCTCAGTCTTCTACAGCATGTTCAAAAAATCAAAATCACCTTATCCAGCCTGGGGGTGGGGGTGTGTTTCTGGGCTCCTGGGCTCCTGCTCAGCCTCCTCAGCAACTCTTCAGCCTCCAAGGGACTTGCCCCAAGATCTGACTCAATTCTCAATTCTCACCAGCAGCTGTTCAGACTCCATATTCCTTTCCAAAGAAATTCTGACCATGCCTCTCTGGGTCTTTTCTTATATACACACAGCATTAGCTTCTTGTTTCAGCCAACCCCTTCCTGTTATGTCAGCAACAGGAGACAGAAGTTCATACCTTCTGTTTCTTTCACAGTGGTTTGATTAATTACTAAGTTCTAAGTACCTGCTTACTTGCCAATACAAAAAAGGTGTCTTCAAATTCAAATTATATTATCATTACAGATCTGGTCTAATTTTACACATTTTTCAAGCTTTAATTTTTTTTTTTTTTGTATTTATGAGATCCTATGTACCTACATAGCTTTAGAGGGGGAAATAGCCTTTTAATTCATCTGATCCAACCCATTATATTACAGATAAAGAAACTGAAGCCAAGAGAGATTAAGTGAATTAAGTTCCCCTAGGTAGAAAATATAGGATTTGGACCCAGGTCCTCTGACTCCTAATCCAGCATGCTTTCCACCATAATATTAAAAGAATCAAAGGGAAGTTTTTACCAAGAGAAAGTCAGTATGATTCAGGAACACAGCAAGCCAGGGACTAAGCACCAAATCCCAAAAGCTGCAGACTAAGAATTAGCATAACGATATTTGATCTGTAAATTTCTGTTTATTCTGTCAATTTTAGTTTTCTAACAGTGGCCAGAATTTCATAAACATGCATGGTTTTTCTGAATTGACTTAACCAAGTTCCATTATTTTAATACCACTAATAATGTGAGAGACAGTATGATAATGAATACAGTGGTGGACTTGGCATCAGGAGAAATTGGATTTGGAATCTCCTTTCTGTCATTTACTAGCCATGTATCCTTTAACTTATCTGAACACCCTTCTCATTATCTGTAACATGAAGATAATGCCAAAATCACATAATGCACAGGTTTGGTGTATGATGTAAATAAAATCATTTCAGAGAAACCTGAGAAGAATTCCCTAAAATGAAGCAGAATGAAGTGAGCAGGTACAGCAGAACAATATATACCATAAACAATGTTAGAAAGATAAACAACTTTGAAAGCCCTAAGAACTCCGATTATTGCAATGACCAACCATAATTCCAGAGGACTGATGATGGAGCATGCTGTCTTGGCAGAGAGGTGATGGATTCAATAAGCGAAATGAGACACGCATTTTTGGACATGGACAACTTGGGAATTTCTTTTTCTTGACTGTTCATTCTTGACTATTCCTTTGCTAAAAGGGTTTCCCTCCCTCCCTCCCTTCCTCCCTTCCTTCCTTCCTCCTCTCTGTCTCTCTGTCTTTCTGTCTCTCTCTCTGTCTCTCTGTCTGTCTCTGTCTGTCTGTCTCTGTCTCTGTCTCTCTGTCTCTGTCTCTGTCTCTGTCTCTCTCTCTCTCTCTCTCTCTCTGTCTCTCTGTCTCTCTCTCTTTCCTTTCTTTAGCTTAGCCCTGGAGAAGAGTTGAGAAATGCTTAATTTTTTGCAGAAGTGCGTATGGGGGTATGACTGTAAAATATTGCATCTACTCTCAGACTCTGTCAATGTTACCTTTTGCCAAACTGGTATTTTCCTTCTTCCTTTGTGTTTTTTCATTTTTGTTGCAAGGTATAGATTTGGGGGGGTTAGGAAGAAAAGTGAATATATTAGAAATTTAAATGATGTAAAATAAGAAGATACCAACAAATTTTTAAAGATTTAAATGGGACATATTTTAATGTTTAAAGATTTTTAAAATAAAAAATGCCTATTTTTTATCTCTCCCTCACTTCTCTCTACTAAAAATTTAACTTTATACCAATATGCATTGTCAAGCAAAGCAAATTTCCACATCATTCCTGCCCAAAAATGCTTATCTCAGTCTGCATATGGAGTCCACCACTCTCTATGGGTAACATTCCTCATCACCTGTACTGTATCCCTATCAATTAGGGAATAAGCTGTATGGATTCTGGTATGTTAATGTGATTATTTTTTCAAAATTAACATTTTTTGATTTATTATTTATTTATTTTAAACACTTTTTATTTTTAAATTTTGAGTTCTAAATTCTCACCCTCCTTTCTATTGTCTCTCCCACACATTGAGAAGGCAAGCAATATGATATCAATTATACGTGTGATATCATGCAGAACATTTCCATATTAGTCATATTTCAGAAAAGCAAGATGAATAAAGAAAATGAGAAAAAATATACTTTAATTTGCATTCAGAGTCCATCAGTTCTCTCTTTGCAGGTGGAAAGGATTTTTTTTTTTTACCATGAGTCATTTGGAATTGTCTTGGATCATTCTATTGATCAGAGCAGTCAAATCTTTCATAGTTGATCATCATTACAACATTTCTGTTATTGTGCACAAGGATCTCCCACTTTTCACTTCATTTTATGTCATTTCATATTGATCTTACCAGGTTTTTCTGAAAGCACTCCCTTATTTCTTATGGCACAATGGTACTCCACCACAATTTGTTTAGCCATCCCTTACCCTTAATTGATGAGCATCCCTTCAATTTCTAGTTCTTTGTCACCATGGAAAGAGTTGCTGTAAGTATTTTGTCCATATAGATCCTTATTTTTTTAAACATATAGATCCTTTTGTCCAGTTTCATTGATCTCTCTGAACTACAGACCTAGTAGAAGTATTGCTAAGTCAAAGGAGATGCACAGTTTTATAGCCCTTTGGGCCTAGTTCCAAATGGTTCCCCAAAATGGTTGGACCAATTCATTATTCCACCAACAATTCATTAGTGTGTCTATATTTCCCTCATTCTTTCCAGTGTTTGTCATTTCTAAGAGTCGTGAAGTGGTATCTCATTGTTTTAATTTGCCTTTCTCTAATTATTAGTGATTTGGAGCATTTTTTTTCATATGACTATAGATAGGTTTGAATTCTTCTTCTGTTAATTACCTGTTTGTATACTTTGACCATTTATCAATTGGGTAATAGCTCTTATTTTTATAAATTTAACTCATTTCTATACTTGGTACAAACTTGAGAAATGAGGCCTTTACCAGAGAAACTTGCTGTGAAAATTTTTTATATCACTTATATATGTGTCTTTGGTACCTTTTAGCAAAATGTAGTTTCCCAGAGTATCACTTTTAATTAGGTCTATTTTGCTTTTGCATTGTCTGAGATCATGATCGCTAAACCTGTAGTTTTAGTTTAGCTGAAGCATGTTAGATTCTACTCCAGCCCTTTATTTTGACACTCTGTGTGTCTTTCTGTTTGTGAGCGGCTGGAGCAGAATCTGATAATCAGGGAAACTATGTATTTACTATTTCTTCATGAACACCCCATGTACACCATTACATTTCCATATCCAGATGAGTGTGTATATTGTTTGAACCAATTCTGATGACAGCGAAGTTCAATCATTGCCCATCACCCCCCTGCCATTTCCCCCTCCATTGTAGAAGTTCTTCCTTGTGTGCTCCTATTATTTGAAAGAAAATATCTCATTTCTACCTCTTCCTTCACCATTCTCCAAATGCATCCATCTTTCTCATTTCTTCAATTTTTTTTGGAGATTTTTCCAACCTGATCAACTCACATCCATGCCCTCTGTCCTTGTAAATTCCTTTTAATTGGTCTAATAATGGTAAAGTTCTTAGAAGTTACCTGTATCATCTTCCCATATAGGCATATAAACAATTTAACTTTATTGAAATGCTTATGATTATTCTTTCATGTTTACCTTGTTGTGCTTCTCTTATTTCTTGTATTTGAATGTCAGATTTTTTATTCAGCTCTGGTCTTTTCATCAGGAATGCTTGAAAGCCCTCTATTTTATTAAATATCCATTCCCCCCACCCCAAAGGATTGTACTCAATTTTACTGGGTAGGTGATCCTTGGTTGTAATTTTCTGGAATATTTTATGCACACACACACATACATACATATACATACACACACATATATACATACATACATATACATACACACACACACACACATACACACACACACATATATATATATATATATATATGTATATATAAATATTCAAAGCTTTCTGCTCCTTTAACTTAGAACTCACTACATCTTATGTGAGCCTATCTGTGGCTGCATGATGTTTGAATTGTGTCTTTCTGGTTGCTTGAAGTATTTTCTCTTTGACCTGGGAGTTTCCAAATTTGGCTATAATATGGCTGGAAATTTTCAATTGGGGATCTCTTTCAGGAGGTGATTGATGGATTTTTAAAATTTCCATTTTACTCTTTGGATCTAAGATATCGGGGCAGTTTACTTTGATAATTTCTTGTACTATGATGTTTGGGTTCTCTTTTTGATCACGGATTTTAGATAGTCCATTGATTTTCAAATTATCTTTCCTCAATCTATTTTCTAGGTCATTTGTTTTTCAAATGAGATATTTCACATTTTTCTTCTATTTTTTCATTCATTTGACTTTATTTTATTATGTGTCACGGAATTTAAATTTAAAGGAATTATTTTCTTTGTTGAGCTTTTGTACTTTTTTTCCATTTGACCAATTCTGTTTTATAAGGAGATCTTCTCTTCAGTGAATTTATGTTTGTCTTTTACCATTAGGCCCATTCTGGTTTTTTAAGGTGTTGTTTACCTCAATATTTTTGTGCCTTCTTTTACCAAGCTGTTAATTCTCTTTTCATATTTTTTTCATCACTTTCATTCCTTTTCCCATTTTTTTTCCCACTACCCCTCTTAATCTCTTTCTTTAACTCTTCCAGGAATTCTTGTTGGACTTGGTTCCAATTAGCATTTTTATCTGAGGTTTTGTTTGTAGCTGTTTTTACATTGTTGTCTTCTTCTGAGTTTATGTCTTGGTCTCCCCCACCATCCTTGTAGCTTTTTATAGTCAGTTTATTTTTCTGTTGTTTGCTTATTTTCCAGATTATTTTTTTTGACTTTGAACTTTATGTTAAAGTTGGACTCAGATCACCTGTGAGTGAGGAGGCATTGTTCCAAACTTTAGGCTTTTTTGTACTAATGTTTTCAGAGTTAGTCTTGTGGGTCTGCAAGTTTTGGGGGGTTCCAGGGTAGTGTGATCTTGGGAGAGGTATTATGGTCACCTTTCCCCTGGTCCACACTCTGGTTTATCTAGGAAGGGTCTCTGGTCTCCTACAACCTACAAGGGCTAATATTCTCTTTGCCTTGGAACTAACACTAAGGCCCCTGTTCCCTTGTGACTGTCCCCTTAGCATTCCTCTCTGCCTTGTAATCTTGACCCAGAACTATGTATAGGAAATAAGTTGCCAATCACTGCCAGCTGTACTCAATGCTAGAAAAGGGTGCTCTGTAATCTGTTTCTTACCCCCTTATCATCTCTGGGCTGAAAGCTCCGGAAACTTCTGCTATTGCTTGAGACCTTTGTTGCTGTCTCTGCATGTGGGGACTTTGCACAGGCCTTCACACCACCAGTATCACAAACTTCCCCTATCAATCCTCTCATCTTTCTTGGACTAGAAAAAAAAGTCTCACCCTGACATTTTGTTGGCTCTGACACTCCAGAATTTGATTTGATTTCTTATTTTAAAGTCATTTGGAGGGAAATGTTGAGAGAGTTCAGCTGGGTTGCCTCTAATCCTCCATCTTGGCTCCTAGTCAATTTTTTTTTAAAGGAAACTTTACTTCTTTCCAAAGTCAGGTTGTAAGAAGAGAACTCATAGACAGGTTTTGAGCAAAGGCAGAGGATGACAGAAATAGCAGCATGGATTGATTGCCCCAGTCCATGATTGAACATGAGAGTAAGTATCTGAGTGCCCATGGAACCAGGTCATAAACAACATTTACCACATCTAACTAAGGGCTCTCAGAATTGGCTAAAAGCATCAGCCAGCCAAGAATTACTAGAAGATGACAACCAGCCTGGACACATTATTTTCCTAATCTTTACAGTTGAACTTCATGTTCTTGAAGCCACTTGACCCTTCAAAACAGAAAAGATAATTGAATTTCAATCATATTATGGGTTGATTTGAAATTACATATAATGAGACATTTTAATATGACATAGAGTAGATTTTTTTAAATTCCTGGCCTCATGTCTGTTTCTGTTATAGTGGCAATTTCCATATATTCTTTGCCCCTGAATTTCAAAGGGGGAATTTTATCTAATGGAGATTAACATGGAGATCTTATTGTGACATTAAGTCCAGTTGAAAAGGAGGAAAGAGAGCAAGGAGATGCTAAGCAGATCATATTACTCTAAACACCATTGAGCTGAAGTATGACTCATTTTCCAAATCAGAAGAGGAATGCAAATACCTTGTATATTTAAGAGAAGGCCCATGATTGTTTTTAGAAAACTCATTTATGCATATCGTGTATTCAAATAAAATGTAAGCTCATTGAGGGCATGTGAGGTTCACATTGCAAGCGGTTGTGTCATGCCACAGGGAAGTGTTTGAGGCCCGGGAATTAGTTGGGTCACGTGGAGGTCAGTGCATATCACACTGTCCCCTGCCAGGGGATACTGCATTGCTCAGGACTCTCTTGCGTGGGGTTACTCTCTGTTCCTGATTGGCGTCTCCACACTTTGGGGCCTTCATACCCTTGTAATTGCACTCTCCCTCTCACAATTCTGTTCAGCTGGGTTCTATCACGTGTGGTATGTGGATCTGGGGTCTATTTAAGACCTAGGGCTGGGAGGCATCTTTGGAAGCCTGCCTACCTTAGTATATGGCTTTAAGGCTTCCCCATGGAGAGACCTTAATAAACTTTTCTCTTTAGACCTCAGAGCTGTAATTCTTCTGTTCCTGAAAGGTACGCTAGCGTTGTGGAGTTGTGTGTGAAACTGGTTGCCTCTGCTGGTAAGTTAGGGAACTCTAAGAGAGAACCCTGACAAGGGCAGAAGTTATCTAATTTATGCTATAAATTATGTTGTATCTTAACAACTATGATAGTACCAGGCACACCATAGATCAGCGGTTCTCAACCTGTGGGTCGCGACCCCTTTGGGGTTGAACGATCCTTTCATAGGGGTCACAGGGGTCACCTAAGACCATCGGAAAACACATATTTCTAATGCTCTTAGGAACTTCCTCTATCCATCTCCAGGTGGGTCTGTCCACATGCTGACACGCCCACCTACAACTGTTAAAGGATCGTGGCATTAGGAAGGTTGAGAACCACTGCCATAGATGCTCAATCATATCAAATAGCACATAAAACATAGTAGGTATGTTGAATTGAAGCAAATAGCATTTAATACAGCCCCCCTCAAAGAATCATGCAGTAGTCACATTTCCTCATGGATACTGTTTTTCAGTTATTTAAGTCATGTACAACTCTTCATTATCTCATTTGGGGTTTTCTTGGCAAAGATACTGGAGTGGTTTGTCATCTCTTTCTCCAGTTCATTTTACAGATGAGGAACTGAGGCAGAGAATGTTAAGTGACTTGACCAGGGTCACATGGCTATGAAGTTTCTGAGGCTGGATTTGGACTCAAGTTTTTCTTACTCTAAGCCCTATATTCTATCCAGTGAGTCACCTAGTTGCTCTAGTCCTCACAGTTATCTCTATCTCTAGTTCTCTAAATATATAGGTAGATATCTGTATATCTGTATGTAGTTCTCTCTCTCCCTCCCCCCTATATATATACACACACACACACACACACACACACACACACACATACATACATATATATACACATATATATGTGTGTGTTTGTGCTTTGGGAAAATATATATGCATCTGTATTCATACATACACACATATCTATATATATGTATAGATATTTCTATATACATTCTGGATTTGGGGGGAATATGATTATACATATATTTGTGTACACATACACATCCATGTTGTCTATATATATACTGTTCTCTTGGTTCTACTCACTTCTTCTGTATATATATGAAGTTTCAGCAAAACCTGGACGGATTTGTATGAACTGAAGTGAGTAGAATTAGGAAAAGTGTGTATACAGGGGCTGGCCCTGACCAGTTTTGGAGGGAATGGCTGGGCTGGTCTTGCTACTGCTTCTTTGAGGGTATTGCATATTTGGCTTTTTCTAGGATCTAAGGGATAGGTCAGGTTGGAGATCTACAAGCTTTCAGTGCTCCCCAAAGGTCCTCATCCAGTTAAATGTTTAATTTTTTGCCCTCCTGTACTGTATCCGGAGGTTCCTTACCTGGTTTTGGGTCTGAGCCAGCTGGAAAGCTCTACAGGTTCAGAGGGACAGAAATGCAGCAGGATTGAGAACAGCTGGAATGGAGATATTGCCCAGCTCCTGGGATCAGAATCCATGCACCTTCTATTTGCTTCTGAACTTGCTCTTTGCTTTGTACACAGCTGAGGGCTTGTGACTGTCCTTGCCCAGGGATACCAACCTGGGCACAAATCCCCTTCTTGATAAGCATTAGATACATGTCTTCTAACTGGATAGTGAGTAACAGAGAAGCCAACTGGCCTCTAGTCCTACACCCTGCACGAGATTGCATCTCTGTTTTCTGGATTTGTAACTATGTGGCCTGGTATACAACCTCTTCCTGTTCTGGACTGTTGGACTGGACCCTTCCTAGAGAGACTCCTATCTCTTAGTGTCCACAGACCTTTTTATTACTATACTGACCTGGGCTAGAAAGAAAGTGCTTAATGGCATTTGTTGTATTTCCTAATCAGGATTCAGTCTAGTGCATTTTTTTAGATCTGTTTAGAGGTGTATTGGTAGGGTGAGATTAACTGTACTTCTTACTGCTCTACCACCTTGGCCCCCCACTGACTTTGATTTCAAGAAGGTTATTATCAAATAGTATGAGGTTGAGAGTGAGAACATGCACAGATCTTGGGGATGCATGGACATTGTAAGAAGTGCCAAGAAGAGACCTGGGGAAAGTGTTTTAAGGTCACAGAATAACAGAATCACAGAGTTAGAATTCACCTTAGTGGTCACCTACTCAATCCATCTATGTAAGGATTCTCCACTATAACATATATGACAAATCATCTCACAGTCTCTGCTTTGAGAACTCCCCAAGGAGGGGAAATCCAAGACTTATTGAAGTACCCTATTTTAGTCTGAAAGATCTGGGGATTTTGCATACTATAAAGTTAGGAGGTCAGTAGGAGTTCCCATTTAGAATAACTCTAATTGCTAGAAAGTTCTTTTTTTTCTGACTACAAAATTGTCTTGCCCATTTTGGAAGTGTTACACGTTATTCATGGTTCTGTCCTCTGGGTCTAAGCAGAACAAATTTTTATCTATTCACACAGGTAGGTGGCAGGCCTAGAGTAAAGAAGACCAGAGTTCAAATGTGATCTCAGGCAGTTGGTACCTGTGTGACCCTAGTCCAGACACTTGACTTCTATTTGTTTCAGTTTACTCATCTGTAAAATAGGTTTAATAATAGCACCCACCTCCTAGGCTTGTTGTAAGAGTTAAATGAGATAAAAATCATAAATCATTTAGCACGATACCCAGCCCATAGTAAGTGCTATGTGAATATTAACTATTATTAACTATCCTCCATGTGATAGCCTTTCAAATGCTTGAAGATAGCAACCTCCATCTCTCCTCCAACCAGCCGTAGCCTTCCTTTCTCCAGACTAAACATATCTAGTTCCTTCATCTTATTTTCATATAACGTGGACTCAAGACTCCCTTGGATACTCTACAAATGATCAATGTTCTTCTTAAACCATGACTACTCAGAACCAAACAATATTCCACATGAATTCAGATGAGGGCAGAGTGTACCAGGAATATCATCTCCTTATATTTGGAAGTTTTGCCCCTCTTAACGCAGCCCAAGACAGTATTAGGTTTTTTGTTTTTTGTTTTTTGGCTTGTGGAAGTAGCTAGGTGGCACTATAGTGCACAGGGTACCAGGCTTGCAGTTAGGAAGAGTCATCTTCCTGAGCTCAAATCTGGCCTCAGACTCTTACTATCTGTATGACCCTAGGTAAGTCACTTTACCATGTCTGTTTCAGTTTCCTCATTCATAAAATGAGCTGGAGAGGGAAATGACAAACCATTCCAGTATTCTTGCCAAGAAAACCCCAAATAGGGTCATGAAGAGTCAGACATGATTGAAAAACAACTCATCATCAACAACAATTATACTTCTAACTCAAACACAGATACTTTTAGAATTGCTGTCTAACCATCTTATAAATGTGAAGCTGATTTTTTGTGTTCAAGTGTAAGATTTTATATTTATCCCTACTAAATTTCATTTTATTACCTTTAGCTCAGTGCTCTATTTTTTTTTTTTGCTTTTTTTTTTTCGGTGGGGGGAAGGCAGGACAATTGCGGTTAAGTGATTTGTCCAAGGTCACACAGCTAGTAAGTGTTGTGTCTGAGGCTGGATTTGTACTCAGGTCCTCCTGCCTCCAGGGCCAATGCTTTATTCACTGCGCCACAGTGCTCTATATTTTAAGACAGAATTGATCACTCTACTCTGAGAGACAGGAAGGATTCTGTATCCCAATATGTAATAAAGAAGCTCACAGATATATACAAATTTTAAAGGTTCTTTTAAAAAATAAGTCCTTGTTATAGTATTAACATAGTGCATTTATATCTACAAACTTTAGTTCTCTATGTGATAATGATAGATATAGGGCATGGTGTTTCTTTCTACAGAGGCTTACTCAGTTTGACATTTTTATCAGTGACCTGGATGAAGGCAAAATTGTCATGCGTATCAAATCTGCTGATGGCGTGAAGCTGGAAAGGACAGCTAATACCGTATATGAGAGAAACAAGATTAAATAAGATCTTTACAGTC
>JAQQSV010001574.1:0-27129 GCA_028646515.1 Pseudochirops corinnae
GTTTTGGGACTCAGTCTTTTGGTATTTAAATGAATGCACTATCTATATTTCTTATGTAGAGAGCCTGTTCCATTTTGTGATTAATAACTATATCAGCATATTTATAGTTACTGTAGGCATTGTGAATACTGCATTGCTGATACAAAGTTTTTATTTGTTTCCTTTTTCCAACCTGGTCTGATTTGTCCCTACTTAGGCAACCAGGCAGTTCTCCATCACTAAAGGTTCAACATATTTTTGTCAGATTTAGTGTAGACACCTGTTCGGTTTTAGACTTATGGCAGTTAACCGTTCCCAAATTGAAGAGATCTACCAGCCTCAGCCTATGCTAGTATCAAGGTTTACAGGCAGAAGACCTTGATCCCAGTTTGGTCTTTACCATTTATCAAAGAACTGAAAATATTTCTTTCTCCTTTCACATCACATCCCCATAAGGGAAAAGAAAAAAAAGTCAAGGACTGAGTACAAATATAAAGAAAGGAACACTATTTGCTTGACTATTTACTAATTCATAAATATTTATCATTCAGTCAAAGATTATGAAATGCCTTCTCTGTAAATAATATAGAATGTTGTGGAAACACACATATATAAAGATATATGTAGACCCACAGATGTGCATATACAGACATAATCATACATACACACACATATATAAATATACACATATACATACATAGACATTTTTTTCTCCTCAAGGATCAGATATACTGCTTTGGGATAGAAATCTAAATCTCAGCAATGGAACCAAGATAAGAAAGTAAACAATAAAGGCAGAGGGACTCACCTGAGTTCTTCAAATTCACCTGGGAATGAGGTTATAATAATACCTCAAAACAAATTTTGGAGCAGCAGCACCAACAAAAGGATGTATATGAAACAAATGTCCAGTCTAAAACAATATACAAGGTTGCCAAGAAAGGTCTGTATCACTGGGTTTAGAGTAAAGCAAAGTCCTTTTCAGGCTATGCCAGTTCAGGTCATTCCTCAGCAAGCCAGTAGTTGGCCTTCAGAGCAACTGAATCAGCTGTGGAAGCATTGTTGTCCTGAACTCTACACCCACAGACCATAGGGGTTGTACAACTGGTCAGAAGGAGATTTCAAGAAGTACTTGCTGGCAATAGGAGCAGGACTATTTTGCACTGACCAAATCCATTTTTAGGTTGCAGTACAAGGGTGGAGGAGAGCACCATGAAGATGGTGTAAGTTTTACAATCAAAACTTCTCTAGTCAACAAGTTTGTATGCCTAAAGAAGGAGTAAATGAGAGCCTCAGAACAATAGGATTGCCACTTGCAGGATACTGCCATTCCATCATCATCAGTGTGTATGCTCCCACCATAAAGAGATCTCCCTGAAGAAATCAAATTTAAAATAATTCTGAAAACCTGAAATTCTCATTATCAATTTAATGAAAGAGGACAAACTTAATATTTGGGGTGACTTTAATGTAAGAGTAAGTACAGACTACCAGACATGGCAGGGAGTCCTTGGGAGGAATGGAATTGAAAACAATAATACCAATGGTCACTTACTACTGAAGACATGTGCATCTCATGATATTCTCTTCATCAATACTATTTTCCATTTACCTAAACACAATAAAACTTCATTAACGTACCTTGCAACAAAATTGACATTTAATAGACTACATGATCATAAGGAGAAGAGACAGACAGGATGTGAAAGTGACAAACACAATCTGTGCTATAGAGTGTTGGGCTGATCATAGACTTAACCTCTCTAAATTAAATATTTGCATAGAGCAAAAGGGGTGCAACCAAGGCAAAATGACTACCAGAAGATTTGATTTCAACAGATTAGAGAGTTACTCTAAGATGTAATAGTTTGTTGCTAACTTGGAGGGAGGGTTAAGTCAACATACTATTGGCAACATTGGAGCAGAAAAGGAGTGAGTAGCTTTCAGAAATTTTCAGAGATTTGGTGTACAGCACTACATTTGTTCATCTGGGTTAGAACACTTACGTCAAGGTGGGTATAATGAAAATGATGAGGAAATTCAAAAGTTGCTAAATAAAAAATGAGAACTCTGCAGGGTTTACAAGCAGGATAGTTCATTCATCTCATAGAAAGCAGCATTAAACTCCATTGAAAGCAAGTACAAGCAAAGCTTAGAGAGATGGAGGATTCTTGGGTCAGTAAGAAAGCAGGTGAAATTTATTTTTCTGCTCATAATAACAATCCAAAGTCCATTTCTTATGCCCCGAAGACTGTTTAGGAGCCAAAGACCTATGGTGCATCTCAGTTACTCAGTGCTGATTGAGCTACATTTAGTACTGATAAGGACATGATCCTGGAGAGATGGACTGGACACTTCCATAGTGTTCTCAATAGACTGTCATCAAGCAGTGATGAACACACTCACCATATACCTTAGTTTGAAATCAGTTCCTCTCTAGTCAAATTTCCAACTGAAGAAGAGGTTTTGAGTACTATTAGGATCCTGTCATGAGTCAAAGGGCCTGGTGCAGATTCCATAGTAGCTGAGCTTTACAAGGCCAGGGGTCCACTGTTCATACAAAAACTGAATAAAGTCTCTTAGGTTTGTGGAAGGAGGAGGCTATCCCCAAGAAGTTCAAGAATGCATCCATTGTCCATCTATATAAAGGAAAAGCAATTAGCTTGTCATGTGACAATGGGGACAGGGGGAAGTGTCTCTTAGTCATCAGCAAGATTGTTGCCAGAGTCCTCCTTCCATGCACCAGGAAGATGGTCACCTACTTGAGAGTCAGTGTAGCTTGGGAAACATTCAAGGAGCAAATGACATGGCATTTACTGCCTGAAACCTCCAGAAGAAATACCACTGATCTGACAAAGGCTTTTTATATTATTAGTCATGATGGCTTGTAAGAGATCACTGCAAAAGCTGATTGCCCAGAGAAGTTCATGATGATTGTGCATAAGTTTCATGACAGTAAATTTACATGAGTTCTGGATAATGGAGGATGTTCATGCTTTCCCAGTCACCAATGATAAATTAGAACTGTGTACTTGCTCCCACACTTTTTAGCATGTTTTCAGTGATATTGTCAGATATCTTCAATATGGATGAAAATAGCATTGAGGTCAGCTACCACACTGACAGTAAATCATTTAACTTGAAAAGGATATAAGCAAGACTAAAGTGGAAGGAAAGTTGGTAGGAGACTTTTTGTTCACAGATGGTTATATACTCAATGCAACCTCCGAGGCTGAGACTCAAAAAGTATGCAATGATTCTCTGCTACTTTTGCTCATTTTGACTTAATAATTAATTTATAATTAATTTATGACATTATTGTGTTAATATTAATTAATACATAATAATTAATAATTATTATAATGTTGATTAATAATTAACACTAAGAAAGTATACACTCTCCACCAGTCAGCACCACATCATTTATACATGGAACTATAGGTTACAACAAATGGAGAAATTTTGAATGCTAAGGATAAGTTCATTTGCCTTGGCAATATAATTTCCAGGAATGTACACATAGATGATGAAGTTGATTTGCCAGAACTGACTCAGCGTTTGGGGCATGTTATGGGAATCTGAAGATCTTCCCTGCCCCTAGGCCCTTTGATAGTCTTAAGTGGCTCTGAGAACCTTCCTTGATTTGCAAGTATACTCTGCCTCTTAATAGGCTGAATGTGGTCACATGGAGACTGTGGTGGGAGGCTTGTTCTTCAGGAATGCCTATGCCTTATTACTTTGTGATTGGGCAGTGGATCAAGAGGGGTGTGCCATTCTCTGATCCAGGCGAAGGCTATATGTACCTGGTGTGAGTTTGTCCTTTAGGGCTCACTTTGGAAAGAGTTGTGTGATTTGGCAAGACCAGACTCTGGGAAGCCATTGAGCCCCTCAGCTTTGAAAATCCAGATGTTGGTGTTTCCCTCTCTGGTAACTAACTAGGTATGTACGTAATGGTCAGATAGCTGGAAGCCTATCTGATGATTTGTTTCTTCGTCTGCTTGTAACTTGTGTTTGTATTCTGTTTGCATTCTCTGAAGTTAAGGGTGCTGACTTTTTCCCCCGAACTAGGCAAATGTTTGATTGATTAAAATAAGATTGTTAAACTATTTTGAGTTGCTTCCCTTTAGAAAAGTAGATCTAAGAACCTGTGCTAGCAGCCATCCTGAGTATGCTAGGGTACTTGCTGCTACAGGGAGCTTTGAATAAAAATGTGGGAGAGAAATATTAGACTGCTTCCCAAATTGAGGGCCTTTGGAATTCATGTGCTGACCATTCTTATTTGCCTGTGACACCTGGAAAGTAATACCAGTGTTATGCCAGGAAACTGAATTACTTCAATCTAAATTGTCTTAAGAAGATTCTGAAGATCACTTGGTAAAATAAGGCAGAAGACACTGAGGCCATTTCTTAAAATGAACTGTTCCTGAACTAAACTTGAACAGAAAAGTAAAGGACTTCAGTTCTTTTCTTCTTTCCTTCTTTCTTACGCCATCTACTTAAATTCAAAGCATTATTCCAAATGTGCACACAGTCAATCAACAGGCAACTTATTAAGCACTTGTTATATGTCATGCTCTGTCCTCAGTTATAAGGAATCAAAAGCAAAAAGATGGTCCCTGCTTCAAAAGAGCTCACATTTTCACAGAAGAAGAGAGACATCAAGCATCATTATCAATTTAGTCTTTGCCAAGAAGAACAAGGAGGGCAAACTCAGCAGGAACTTTCTACCTGAAGGAACTTCAAAAGAAAACAATGCAAAAAACTAAAGGATGGAGCAAGTGCTCACAAAAACATGAATACTCATATAAGTTAACCAAGTGTAGTGAATTGGGATAATTCTTTATCTAATTCAACACCTGGAAAATTTCCTGGTATCATTTGCTAGTCCTTTTTTGAAGGGGACCAATGACATCGTGGGGTGATGTTTAGACTCCCTTAGTGCTAATCAAAAAAATAATCTGGTACTGGCTAAAAGATACAGAGATGAATTAATGGAAAAGATGAAATACACAATACACAGTGGGTAAAGACCATATTAATATAAATGTTTCTTAAACCCAAAGATATAAGCTTTTGGGAAAAAGAATTCATTACTTGATTTTTAAAAAAGACTGCTAGAAAAACTGAGGAAAAAGTTAGGAAGAAACCAGGTATAGACCAACATCTCATACCATATTCACATGTAAGGTCAAAGTGGGTACTTGATTAAGACATAAAGGGTGATAACATAAGCAAATTAGGGGAACATGGAATAATTAACCTGTCAGATCTATGGAGAAGAGAGGAATTTATGACTAAACAAGAGATAAAAATGATGAAATGCAAAATGGATAATTTTGATTGCATTGCAATAAAAAGGTTTTGCACAAACAAAACCAAATCAGCCAAGATTATTAGGAAAGCAGAAAAATAGGAAAAAATTATCACAAATTTCTCTGATAAAAGCTTCATTTCTCAAACATTAAGAGAACTGAGTTAAATTTATAAGAAAACAAATCATTCTCCAATTTATAAATGGTTAAGGGGATATAAACAGTGTTTTCAGATGAAAAAAAGAAAGCTATCTATAGCCATATGAAAAAATCATATAAATCAGTATTAATTAGAGAAATCCAAATTAAATCTACTCTAAGGTATCATTTCAAACCCATCAGAGCAGCTACTATGACAGAAAAGGAAAAAAAAATGACTGATGATGGAGGGGTTGTTGGAAAATTGGGAATCTAATGCACTATTGGTGGAGTTCTGAATTGATCACCCAGTCTGGAGAACAATTTAGAACTTTGCCTCAAATTTTATAAACCTGCAATGCCTTTGACCCAGCAATACCACTACCAGGTCCTTATCCCAAAGAAATAATAATAATAAAGCAAAGAACCTTTATGTACAAAAGTATTTATAGCTGTTCTTTTATGGTGGTAAAGAATTATAACTTGAGGGAATGACCATTAATTGGGAATGGGTGAAGAAGTTGTGGTATATGATTGTGGTAGAATACTCTTCTATAAGAAATGATAAGTGGGATGCTTTGAAAAAAAAAGTGTACTAACATGAATTTAAGCAGAGTGAAGTGAAAAGAACCTACAGTATGTTGTACATAGTAATAGCAATATTGTTTGATGATCATACATGAATGATTTATCAATTCTCAGCAACAGAAAGATCTAAGACAATTCTAAAGGACCCATGGTTAAAAAGGTTAATCTCTTCCATAAAAACAACTAATAAAGTCTGAATTCAGATCAAAGCATACTTACAAAACAAACAAACAAAATTCTTTTTTTACTTTTTTGGGTTGGTTTTCTTTTACATTTACATAATATGAAAATGTTTTGCATGACTGCATATGTTTAACCTAAACAAATTCCCTCCTCCTAAATGAAGGGGAAGTCAAGAGAGTGACAGAATTTGGAACTCAAACAAAAAAAAGACAAAACTGTCTTGTAATTTAAAAATTATGTATATTTGTAAAAGTTAGAAGATCTAACCGAGAGAAAATACATAATAATGCATGTCCATAGTGCTATAATAAGACAATGTATCAGTAAGTTTTCAATGAGTAGTAATGTTTACAAGTGCTAGTTGTTTCACTAAAAATTCGTGTCATTTAACCTCAGGACCATTTTCATTGCTGTAATTTGTTTAACTCATCTCTAGTTCTTTCAAGAGTAAATATGTATTAGCTCACTATCATATATTAGAATTTTTTTTTTATAAATTCTGGAATTAACTAAAATCAAACCGACCCTCAACCTTCCCACTGTTGCAAATCATTTGTCTCTTAGCTACTAAAATTGTGAGGGCCATTTATGATGTTATTTCCTCAGCTCTTAAACCCCTCATTACAAAACATTTATTTTATTTTATATTCTCTTTCCCTACTTTTGATCTGCCTGCTTTTCAAATATCAGGATAGAAAATGTTTTCTCATGTTTCTAATCTTTTTTACCTTTCCAAAAACATTGCTCCATTACATCTCTTGTATCTTAAATCTTTCATTCTGTATTTTCCCTCATTTGTAAAACAGAATCTATCAAACTATCTTTTAATTCCCTTTCCAGTTCTATAATTCTGTATGAAAAGTCATTAAAATCCTTTATTAAGTACCTGTTATTTTCCCTGGACTAATTTAGGCTCCTTCTCATATATTCCATATAGCAAGCTTACCAAAACAAGTCTTTTTCAAGTAACAATATACTACATGACTTGTTGTTTAGATAAAATTGAAATTTATATTTTTAGAATTTTTAGAGACTAGATATAATATTGCAGGTTTTGAAAATCAGAATTTTAAATATGCTAGGTTAATTTGCTCTGAGTTATTGATCTGTCTAATAGTGAAAGCTTACTCTAAAGGAAATACATCATATATGCATGTGGCTCAGTTGGAAAGGGAAGTTTACTACCAACAAGGTAAACTAGATTGGACTGAGCATGGCTGACTGATTTCAGATTGAACATTCACTTGAGAGCTGAGCTTGCAGAACTGTGTACAATATGTTGCAGCATAACTCATATATCATGTGGGCAGCAGAAAGAAAAGAAATGGCTTATTGAGAAGATTTCAAAGCATCATTTGGTTAATTCTTATGCAGATTCCAACATCATTTAAAATGCTTAAAATTTATTGATCAAACATCCCATTAATAATCCTGAATTCTGAAATAAAACTTATTGAAACTTCAAATCAGGAATTTCAGCAATGCATCTTGTTATACTCTGTGCATATGTATAACTGACCCTATGAAAAATGCTATCTCTGTATGTCAGACAAGCAGCTTTTTTATGAGTAAAAATTGTATATGTAGAACATTTCAATAACTGCTGTAATTGAGATATAGAATAGATCTCTCTGACATTGAATGTAATTGTATTTACATTTAAAAGCATGTTCCATTATACGAACAGTATGCCTAACCTAGAATTCCACAAATAATGCATATTTAAATATTTCTCAATGACGATTATATATTTTTTTAAAAAGCAGGGTCAGCTAGGTGATGCAGTGAATAGAGCACTGACCCTGGAGACAGTAGGATAGGAGTTAAAATCCATACTCGGTCACTTGACACATAATAGTTGCATGATCTTGGGCAAGTCACTTAACATCAATAACCTTGTCTTTCCCCTCTCCAAAAAAAGGAAGGGGGGGGAAGGAAAGGAAAAGAAAGCACCAAATAGCAAATTTGTTCTTATAAAGAAATTAAGGTAGTTGAGCATTTATGCAACGGGGGGTAGGATGGTTATTTAGTAAGATAGAAGACTAACAGATTACCCAATTGTTATATTGCTTTTCAAGGTATGTTACCTGATCTCATGAATGCCTATCAAATACAGGATTTCTCTCCACAGAGGATTTATGAGAGGCTATAATAAAGAATCATATAACACACAAAAACACCATGAATAAATGTATATCCGTATCTTAAAAAAAAAGAAATCAGAGATTCAGGGAAGGAAATAAGCATTTAATAAGTGATTACTATGTGCCTGTCACTGAGCTAAAAGCTTTACAAATAATATTTTATTTGATCCTCCCAATAACTGCGACAGAGGTGCTGTTTCATTATACATTTTAGGGTTGAAGTAATTGAGCCAGACAGCAATTATGTGGCTTGCCCAGAGTTATCTCTCTAGTAGTGTCAAAAGAAAGACTTGAACTCAGGTCTTCCTACCTCCTGGCCCAGCACTCTATATACTGTATCCACTGTGTTACTTTTCTGCTCTAAGAATGTTAGAAGTATTTAGTGTTAGTAGTGACTAATGGTTCTCACTGTGATATTTAGGTCAACCAATAAACTCCCATTTATTTAGAACCTGGTGTGCACTAGACTGTATGTTAAGAACTAGAATTATTACAAAGACAAAACAAACCCTGTCCTCAAAGAGTTTATATGTTGCCAAGGGAGAAAACATTCATAGATGCATGTGTAGCATACATAGCTGAAGCAATGTAAACTTGTGGAAGATTGAGGGGTACTTGTACCTGTGAAAACCAGGACACATCATACAGAAAATGGGACTTTAGAAGGAAATTAGGGATACTAAAAGGTAGAACTGAGAGTATTAAAAAAATGGAGAAAAGGGTGATTTCAATCAGGCACACAACAAACATTTATTAAGTATCTACTACTTTTCTGGCCCTATGTTAAGTTCTGGAGATGCAAATAAAGGTAGAAGGCATTTTCTGCTCTCAATAAGCTCACCATCTAGTGAAAAAGATAACATATTAAAAGAAGATAAAGAGTGTGGTGTAGATGAGGGGGGAGGGGAAGGAACATAATGAAATCCTATATCCACCTGGGAAATTATCATATGGTCTTTTGGGAACTTTCTTTAAGTGGAGGATATTGATGAAGCACTCTAATGTCTGCCCTCTTTGGAGGAAGGAATTAGAGGAAAGAATGGGTCCTAGGCTCAGGAGATATTGTGAGGGAATTTCAAAGCTGATGTCATCTTGTACTAATGTGACTTTCTAGAGACAATGATAAAATCCAGGGGAGGAATCAGGTATGAAATGATGAAATAACTGCTCTGGGTGCTCTCCATTAACGAAAGTCCTGAGTTCTCCAATGTACACCTACACCATCTCCAGAAAAAGGGGCAGGAAGTATGAAGAGAAGATAGGAAATGGAGTGTTTTGTATGAAGATTAACAAAGTCACTTTGGCTACATAGCAAGGAGACATTATTAACCTGGAAAGAAAGGGTGAGAACATACTAGTGTAGAAGCAGGAAAACTCAATGAGCTCTCCCAATAACTACCTAAAATACCTATAAAATATGACTCTAAACAAACTTTAGAGCTACAGAACCCACACAGTGACAGAGAGAAACAAATATCCCACTGAAGGCAGACTGTCAGGCCAGTAGGAAGGGTTCATAGCAGTGCTGGGAGCCTAGCCCAGCCCTTGGCTGGAGGGACTTTGGGAGAGTGGATCACCAGCAGCTGTGGTGGTTTCCACAATTATCAACCCATAAATGCCAAAAGAAAAGTAAAAGGTGAGTGTGGACTTTGGGAACAGGGGGACCAAAAGTACAATCAGGCTTCTGTCCCTGGAAGGGAGAAGCAACTCAGGCTCAGTGGCTGTGCAGTTGCCTCCATGTGGCTGCTTCAGAGCTCCTGGCCTGCACATTGTAGGAGGACCAAGCAACAATTCTTAGGGGTAATTGCTCCTGCTTTAACCTGCTTGGACCTGGATCACTGTCTTGGGTATAGGTCTTGGGGTGTGTGACCAGGTGCTAGAGCTTATGGAGGCTTCAGAGAGGGTATCCAACTAATAGCTCCAGCAGCTGCAAAAACCCCAGCAATTTGGGACAAAGCTCTCCTCTCTAGAAGCAGAGTCCTACTGTGGTAAAAAGCCCAAAAGTCAAGTAATTGAGTGGTAATTTTAGCACAGCAATCCAACTTTAGTTTCCTTTTATAAGGACAAAAAGGATCAAAGCATCGAACAGCAGAAAGACAAGGAAGTCAGACACCAAAAATTTCCAAGAAAAGTATGAATGGGTTACAGGCCATAGAGGAGATTAAGAAAGATTTTGAAGACCAAATAAGAGAAGTAGAGAAAAAATGGGGAGAGAAATGAGAACAATACAAGAAAATCATGAAAAGAGAGTCAACAACCTGACTGATGAAAATAACACCTTAAAAAACAGACTGACTCAAATGGCAAAAGAGGCTCAAAAAGCCAATGAGGAGAAGAATGCCTTAAAAAGCCAAATTTGCCAGATGGAATAAGAATTGCAAGAGCTCACTAAAGAGGATAATTCCTTCAAAATTAGAGTGAAGCAAATGGAAACTAATGACTTTATGAGAAATCAAGATAGTATAAAACAGATCCAAACAAACGGAAAAATAGAAGGCAATGTGAAAAATATCAATGTAAAAACCACTGACCTGGAAAATGAGATCCAGGAGAGATAATTTAAAAATTATTGGACTACCCAACAGCCATGATAAAAAAAAAGAACCTTGAAATCATTTATCAAGAAATTTTCAAGGAAAATTGCCCTGGTGTTTTAGAACCAGAGGACAAAATAGAGGTTGAAAGAATTCACTGATCACCTCTTGAAAAAGATCCCAAAAGAAAACTCCTAGGAATATTATCCCAGGTTTCAGAGTTCCCAGATCAAGGAGAAAATAATACAAGTAGCCAAGAAGAAACAATTTGAATACTGTGAAAACACAATCAGGATAACACAATATCTGGCAGCTTCTACATTGAGGTATCAAAGGGCTGGGAATATGATATTCTGGATGTCAAAGGAGCTGGGATTAAAACATAGAATCACCTACCCAGCAAAACTGAGTATAATGTTTTAGGGGAAAATATGGTCATTCAATAAAATAGAGGACTCTCGAGAATTCTTGATGAGAAAAACAGAGTTGAATAGGGTAGTTAGAAGCACACATTTTTTAAAAGAGACTGGGTCCAAGGAGAAAATAGAATAAGTGGGGGGTGTGGGATAGGATGGAGGGAAATATAGTCAATCTTTCACAATATATCCACTATGGAAATGTTTGGTGTAATTACACACGTAAAACCTATATTGAATTGCTTATCTTCTCAGTAAGGGTGGGTGACGAGGGAGGAAGGGACAGAATCTGGAATTCAAAGTTTTAATATCAAGTGTTTAAAAAATATATTATTATTATTATTATTATTTTTTCATGCAACTGGGAAATAAGATATACAGGCACTGGGGTAAGGAGATCCATCTTGCCCTAGCAGGAATTCAAAGGGGGGATAGGAAAGGATATAGGAGAGAGCAGATTGGGTAGGGGGTATACAGTGGGGTTGTTGTTTTGGGGTGGTGGCTAGGGGAAAGACGGGGAGAAAATTTGTAACTCAAAATCTTGTAGAAATGAATGATACAAATTAAAAATAAGCAAAATTTAATTTTAAAAAAATAAGATAGGATGAGGCCATGTCTTAAAGAGTTTTAAATGGCAAATAGATTATGTTTAAATACAACGGGTCATGTAGTGTTTAGAGCTCTGTGGGCAAAGACTTGTGTTGAAATCCTGCCTCAGGACTTACCAGCTGAGCACATCATTTAACCTCTATCTATCTCCATTTCTTCATGTGCAAAATAAGGATAACTATAATATGTACCTCATAGGGTTGTTCAGTCTAAAGTGAGATAATATTTATGAAGGTCTTTGTAAAACTTGAAGTGTTTTTAAAATATTATCAATTATTATTCTTATTGTCTCCAATTAGAGCTTTCTATTAACTATGCTACATTGTGTTTTCATATATTAAAATATAAAAGAAACTGATTAAATTTGCTGTGTAAAATGTTCTACAAATTAATTTTGATAAATCATCTCTTGATCTCAACCAGCAATCTAAGTAACAAAAAACGTAAACTATTAAAAAAAAAAGAACACATCTTCATAATTATCATAATCTATTCTGTACTAATAGCTTAGAGGGAATATAGTTCTAGAAATATTCTCTCTAAACATTTAGTGTCATACATTTAAATATGTTTAATATACACACATAAATACCATAAAAGCTACCCAAATCTGTATTAAAATACGAATGTGATGCAGTGCCATTTAGTGGCAAAATGAACACATTTCCAAGTAACTAAAAAGACAAATTGTCATGTTTCTTGCTAATCTAAAGGAAATTGTTTACTGGAGTTTGAATTTCTATCCAAAAAGAACAGCTTGTTCCATCTAATCAACATCATAGAATAACTTGTTCCTTACCTCTAACATCTGATAAATACAGAGTTCTTTTACAGATAGTAAAAAGGTAAAACATTAGTTAATTTAGGGGTTAGAGACTTACTGCAGCGCAGAAGAAAAACTACATTAATTTCCAATGCAGTCTGTGATTAAAACTTCCTTGTTATCATTGCATAATTTTAAACTTGAAATGAGTGATTGAATTGTCTCTAAAATTAAATGAAATTCATATACTTCCTTATAAAATTTAATGCAGCTTTTATATAAACTAGAAAATGTATTCCTTAAATTCTTTCACAAGAAAACACCCTCTGCTCATAAAATATTCAAATAAATGTTAACTGTCAAGCCCTTCTACCTCCTTTCTCCTCTTACATTGGAGATGCTTATACTGAATTCTGGCACCTTAAGGAATTCAGCTGAAGGGGACAGTCAAATGGGATAATGAGCAATCTCCCGCTGGTTTTTATGAGGTAGAGCTTGCTGCTGGATTTCTGGAATACTTCCTGTCCTGACCTGTGTGTCCCTTTTGCCTGAGTGAGGCAGACCTTTCTTTACAATATTTTAAGTTTCTCGGGCTAAAAGATTATATTGTCCCATCTTTTTTTTTTTTTTTTCCTGATTCTGTTGTTCCATGATTTGTTTCAGGATGCTATTTTATGGCTGTTTGGAGATAAATATGGGACAGTTATGATGATTTTCTGCTTGCTCCATCATCTTGGATATTGGAAGCCTAAAATATTTTTTGAAAGAGTCTGAGAGTTCCTAGAACACTAAGAGTTTCAGTGACATATCTATATATTCAGGGAATAAACTTGAATTCAGGTATTTGGAGCTCTGATGGTACTTCACTTTCTACTATGCCACATTGCCTCTTCGGTAATTAGATTTTGATTTACTCATAACAAATGACCTTTTTAAAAAGTATTCTACATCAGGAAGTAGTAAGGTATATGTAAAACAGGTCTGGTATAATACAAGAATACTGAGCTTGGAATCATTGAGAACTAGGTTCATATCTTCTGTCTGACATTAGTTAGCTGTTTGATCATGGACAAGTCACTTACTATTGCTAAACTCAATTTTCATGGTCTATAGAAAAACAAATAATAAGTTCTATAATATTTCATTCATATGATTGCTGTATTCCTGCCATAATCACTATCAAATTCTTTGGAAAATTTAAGACAACATGTAATATCAGCTATTAAGGTAAGAAAAAAAAACAGACAGGAACAGAAAAATGAATGAAAACTTTCAAAAAGATAGGTTTTGGTTTTTTTCATGCTTTTTATTGAATTCATCTACTCTTCTGCAACTGAAAATATCTAAATTTTATTTGTAGATTGTAATGAGCATTATCTGGAAGTAACTGTATCTATGGATGTATCACTATGATTTATTTCATAAGTTGTTTACATATTTCTAAAATGTTAAAGCACATAATGAAGGGCTCTAAAATAAGCAAAATAGTGGACTTATTTTATAGAAGAACTTTTGTGAAATATATCACAAATGAGCAAAATTTAGCAAAATTACAGACTAAAATTTTCCGTTTATAAAAGTCTAATTTTGCGTTTAACTGTTGAGTGGATATGATCCTTGATGCTCCACCATGAAAAAACTTCAATACTTTGAATGAGAGTCTATCTGTTTCCCCAGTATGAGGAGAAGTTTATCAAGTTCCACAATAGTTAATGAATTATTTGACCATGGAAACATATTTAAAAAACTAAACAAAAAAAAATCTATCATCTTTACCAATATTTACAGATCTCTTTGCCTCTTCCAAGAGTAGTGATCCATCTTTCCATTTAATTAGTATGTCCTCCTTGTATCTTAAGCTTTCATTCAGAGCATGAATTATTCAGTCAGTCAATTCATACCTCTGCCTGGCTCTCTATTAAGCCCTGGGAATAAAATGAAAGGCAAAAAGTCCTTCCTCTCAAGGAGGAAACAGCCTAAAAAATTTCCAGAATAAGATTAGAATATATTGATTTGATTCACTTCCTCTACACACAAACATACATACATACACACACATACACACACAAATACATACATGCAGAGACAGAGACAGAGAGAAACAGAGAAACAGAGACACCAAGAGTAAAAAGGTAAAATAATTTTGAAGGTATTAAAAGAGCTATTCAAATATATGTAAGAGAATAAGAGTTTTAAAAACATTGTCTCTGGAATGGCTAGGTGGTACAGTGAATAGAGCACCAGCTCTGGAGTCAGGAGGACCTGAGTTCAAATACAGCCGCAGACACTTAACACAGAACTAGATGTGTGACCTTGGGCAAGTCACTTAACCCCAATTGCCCTACCTTCCCCTCTCCAAAAAAAAAGGAAAAAAATTTGTTCTCTGGATGTCAGAGAATATGAGTTCAATTCTTATCACTGATACTTATTCACTTTGTGATGGAAAATACATTTAATTTCCCTAAGCCTGAGCTTCCTCACTTGTAAAATATGATAATTGGATTAGAAGGTATCTTCTGGTTGTAGATCTATAGTATTACATTAAATTCCAGAAAAAAAAATCTCATACATCACTACAAAAATATGATTAAGGATACATCAAACATAAATTATATGCCTTCATTTTCAACCTCTACACAATATTTATGGTAGTTACTTAAAACTAATCTAGGTGGTTCATCTGTGCCTGAAACTTCCATACATTTTGTAAAGTATTCTGATTTTGAGAAACATTGACCACAAGAGTCAAATAGAGGAAGAAAGAATTCTGGATGCCAGACTCTGGTAAATTGCAGCTTGCTTTTAATAATAATTATAGCAACAATGATTATCGCACTTTTATTTTGCTTTAATATCTTTAAACGCTTTAAAATATTATCTCATTTTATATAACCCTAGGAAATTGTTGTGATTATCTCTATTTTTTTCATAATTTTGGGGACATCAAGGATGTCAGAGGCTATGTAGCTAACAAATGTCTCTGATCAGATGTGAACTCAAGTCTTCCTGACTACTGGTCATGTTATTTATTCTCTACCCCTTGTGTTTTAGTGATATCTTATCTTAGAGGGGGAAAAATGAATGTTCTCAGAAATAAATAACTATGGGTCATCTAGCAGGTAATGAACAGAAGCACTGTGGGTATAAATAGACTGCCAAGTTTTACCAGTCATATAATTTTCACAGAAAATGAAAAAAAAATCATTAAAGAGATATATAATAAAAAGCAGGTAGCATGTCTGTGTAGTGAGAGATAATAAGTGAGCAATCTGATTTTGGGCCCTGTTATTCTTACAATTCTGAGAGCTTTAAAGGCGGACCTGCTAAATGGAAAAAGTGGGGACTTTTTTCATGAGGGAATGAACAAGAGTTGCATAGTATTAGAGAGTATGGATGAGTGTTGAATTTTACCATTAAAAGGAATACCCCTACTGATTGATGAGATCTTTACTCTATTGAAAAATAGATTGTTAAATAGGATGATATTTTATTCTGGTTTCTCTAAAAGTCAAAGGAATTAATAAATACGGAACTATAAATCGTTAGAGAAAATCATCTGATATTTGTGTAAGAAGCAATAAATATCTTCCCTCTTTATATATGAGTACAATCACATAATATAATGATGACCCTCCCTGAGATGCCCAAATAAATCACCCTTGAAATGATAACTGACATTTTGATAGTGAGAGTATCTTCTGATCATGAATGGTAGTAAATAACATTTAAGATATAGTTCATTTTTTTCTTATCTTCCTCCCCACTTTCTCCCTTTTTACTCTGTATTCTGAATGATTTCAGAAATATTTAAAGTAATTAAGCAATTTTATCACAGTTCAAGATAAGTCATTCAATGTTTGAAGTGTATATATACCATCTATTGAAAGCAGGAATGAATATGACTAGTTACAAAAACCAAGTAGATAAAAATAGCTGGACAAGATATTTGGCTAAAAGTTTTCTTGCACTTAAAGTAAAAATTTAAAACCTGAATTACATTGATTTCACTTTTAGACAATAGAAAATATATAAATTGATCTTCAGAAACAAGATGTTTTTTGGCACTATGCTCAAGCAGAAATTTACTCTTTAGTTTCTTATATAAATTATACTCAATAATATAACCTGATATTTCTAATTGTAGTTTTGAAAAAATTGTGAAAAAATAATTTAGCTGGATAGTTCTATCAACTCTGAAGTAGATGAAAAGGACTTCCATTAGATTTAAGCTAAGGAAAGACAATTCTACATTAATGTTAACATCATGCAAGTATCATGATTATAATTCAAAATAATATTAATTACAAATACTTACATCAGATTCTGTAGTGTACAAAGCCCTTTTCTATAAGCTATTGGTTTAGATGAAGTTAGACCTAGAGCTTGGTAAATTTAAGTAGTAATTGGTAGTATTATCGATGTACCCATGCTCTAGGAGGCTATAGATGCTCCTTTGGAAACTCCAATGCTAGCTGACAAGAGTATGTGTTCTGTCTGGGTGGAGAAAGATACTCTCATTTACTTAGAGAATAGCAGACCAGAAAATACCTCTATCTTGACCTGACAAAACACTAGATGTGAAAGTTCTACCATTATCATCATGTTGGTTGATTATTTACCAAAGGTAAGGCTACTGTTTCCAGAGCTTTATATTTATCATGCAAGTGAATTTGGGATTAAAGTAACCTTCTAGTCCATTACTTTTGTCACAGCATCATAGATTTGTTCATGGGCTCTGCTAGCTAAACTCTTAAGATAGATTATGAATGATTTAGCATAAAGATTAGGGAAGAGTTTTTAGCTAGTTGAATCACTTCATATTACAGATGAATACAACAAAACTTAACTGACTGGCCCTACAGAGAATAAGTAGCAATGTTGGGATTTGAACCTAGGTTTTCTGAATCTATATCATGTTGCCTTTCCAAAAAAGAAGTATGACCTAAAGAGAATTAATTTATAAGTAACAAAGAATTAGAATCACAGTGGAATTAAGAGAAGAGCAGTAAAATGCATTTTTTTGTAAGAGTTGCAGGTATGAAGGTATTTACATGGGGAAGAATACAGATAAAAAATTTTTTGGATATGTGGAAGATAGAATATAGATTTTCCATCCTTATTTCATATTTTTCCTAAAGCCAACTTCGACCTTAGATCTTGGGTTGCAGTGATATATTTCCGAGTTTATTGCTTTTGAGAATACACTGTCACACACTAGAAAATAAGAAGGGATGATTGTATTACTTACCACCCTAAACTTAAAATTAACATAAAATGTTTACAATGACTAATCATATGATTTAATGTCATATTTCTATTTCACAGTCTTAGCAATTGTTGGATAAGATCAATGGTGAAGTTATAATTGTTTGGTGTTTAATATGATTCAATTATCTTTTTTAAAAAATTATACCATCTGTGTTGAAGCATCAAGACAGAAAACTGTCTTAGTGTCATTTATGTAATGTAACTGCATGCCTTGAAGCATCAATTGCATTAGAGGTCAGGAAGAAATTTTCTTCTCTATACTACACTATAAAATCAAATTATTTTGGTGCTCTATGAGAGATTTTCCACTTTTCTTCAAGCCTCTGAAGTATTGGCCATGGCTAGCCAGAGGCAAGTCACTTTAGACTTACTTTTCTTAATGGGAAGAGTGAATCATCATAGGCCTCACAGAAAGAAGTATGTGTCACTGCTAAAATTTGATACTAAATCATTGAAAACTAAATGCAAAGAATTAGTTCATATGTACAGTCACATACACATAAATAGTGTCATATTAATTTTAATGAGTGTATTTCAAGCCTCTGAAATCTATGCCAATATAATAGTTCTTGTGGTTATCATTTTCTTCAGATTTTTACTCTGGGACTCAGCAACCTCCCAGGTCTCAGTAACCTTGGTAGTAGGGATCAACTTTTGATAAGATAATTTCTTTCTTTTTATTATTATTTTTCTGATATACTTAACAAGAAAAAAAGCTTTTTCCCATTGAATATCTCTTTGGTTTTCTCTTTCTGTAGATTCTTTTTGTTTTTGTTGGATGTGTTTCTGTGTTTGTTTGTTTTTTTATTTGTGGGAGTATTTAAACCAATCAATCATTGACTTATCCTTAGACATATATATAGGTAAAGAGTAAGGGAGAAAAGCAGAATGAACATAGTTGTTTTCCTTTGTACTGTTTCCACAGAGCCCTCTTCCAGAGAGCTATGATAAGGAATAAATCAATATAATAAAGTCAAATATGTATTTTTAGAAAGAGCAAGATCCAAAATTGGTTTTTAGAGTGTATGTCAAAGAGTAGGTTGGGAAGAATCAATTCTATTCAAAATGAGGAGGTAGATTTGTCTTTGTTGATTTCCTAAAGCAGAATGGTCATCTTCTCTTTCTCCTTTCCCCTCAGGGAACCAATACCCATATACTCTTCCATTTTGCCACCTATCAAAACCAGTTCTCAAAAAAGATTCACAAAATAATCCAAACCAACATGTACATAAATGAAAATCATGATGTATGAATGCTCTTTACAAAGGTAGAAAAGCCTTAAGAGGAAAGGTTGAGTGGAATTACTAAGCATTCAGAGGTCCTATTTTATCAGATTCATACCTTCTTTAAAGAAGACTCTATGCATATGGAAAAGCACTATCCATTTCCTTGGTTTTGGTGTAGCACATTTTTTTTATAGTGTCCCAATAATCAAGCAGACATAATGACCATATAATATACGCATGCTGGTATGGAGGCCAATTCAGAAATTATTTAGTTTGAAAATTCAGAGATAATGTTCTAATACTCCTGAAGAGTGCATCTAGAATCTTTCTATGATATAAATTTATTGAATTTGCTTTGTAAGGATGAACTAAATCCTTCATATACAGGTACATTTGAATTATGGTTGGATTTGGAAGATTATTTGTGTTTTTAAGGAGAGTTTGTCAATACATATCTTTTTTGTCTACTTCACATTATTAATAAATTCCATTTGCTATCATGTGCTTATCATCTTTTATAGTGGTAATGTAATTATACTAACATTCATCAGCTATAATTAATATCACTGGGATAATTGGACTAATATTTTCTTTGCAAAGAATTTGTCCCCAGTACAAAATAAAAATGAAATATTGGTGAACTTTAATGTCATATAATTGGAACTTAGTTATACAATGAAGGCTAATAAGAATAAGAATTAGAAAATTTAAGATACATATGATCTAATTTGTGTAGATGGTCTGTTATTCAGTTTAGAAGCATTTAAAAAGTTCAAGACCCTTAGATCCTATTGAATATCCAAAAATAATTACTTGTGTAATCTTGGATAAATCACTTTGCCTCTCTGTATCTATTTTTCCTCTTTAAATGGAGACAGAAATTATTATTACTGTTGTCTTTGTCGAAGAGGCAACTGACAGTTGAGTGGAAAGTGTGCCAGACTTGAAATCAATAAGTCTTAACTTCAAATTAAGCTTTAGAAACTTACTAGTTGGGGCAGCTAGGTGATGCAGTGAATAGATCACTGGCCCTAGAGTCAGGAGGAACTGAGTTCAAATCCGGATTCATATACTTAACACAAAAAACTAGCCATGTGATCTTCGGCAAGTCACTTAACCCCAAATGCCCTACCTTACTCCCCTCCAAAAAGCAAAAAAAAAAAAAGAAACTTACTAGTTATATGACCCTGGGTAAGTCATTTAATCTCTATTTGCCTCAGTTCACTTATCTGTAAAATAAGGATAATAATAGCACATTCCTCCCAGAATTGGTCTTTAGACCAAATAAGGTAATATTTCTTTTTTAAAAAGTTTGGAATAGTGCTTGGCATTTAGTAGGCACTCTATAAATATTTAAACTCTTCCCTGTTTCTACTATCATCCTACATAGTTCAATAGTTGCCAAATCTTTTCCTTTTTACCTCTAAGAAATCTCTCATACTTATCTCCTTTTCACTATGAACTCAGAGACCACATTAGTTCAGGCAATCTTACCCTAACTATTTCAACAGACTTCTAATTGGTCTCCATACCTTAATTGTTTTTCTTTCATTCTAACCTCCGTACAAATGTCCTATTCATTTCCTTAAGCACAGATCTGACCATTTCACTACCCTAGTAAATAAATTATAGCGGATCCTTCTTATCTCTAGGATGAAATATAAACTCTGATTAGTATTTAATACCCTTCCTACATAACACAAAACTCATTATCCAGCCTTCTTCATTACTGCCCCCTATACTATACAATCTAGCCAAATTATCTGTCTGGCTATTCTTCACAAATGACTCACTAGCTATTTGCTCCACACCTTTACACCAGACCTTCCTAACCTTTGCTTGAAATATATTAAGAAAACAGACTTTGATTCAGGAAAAACTAGCCTCAAAAACTGTCACAATCTAATTCACTAAGCTTCCTTGTTGCCTCATTTTCCTCTGCTATAAAATTTAAGGCTGAATTCATTGGCCATTTAAGTCCCTTCTAACTCTAAATCTTTGATTCTTTGATTCTTTTAACTTCACTGCATAAAATCCCTAACATCCTTCAAGACTCAGTATGACCACTGTCTTCTATAAAAGGATTTCCTGATTCTACCTAGAATTAATTCTATTTATCCTTCCCTTAATTCCTGTTTATTAATTTTTTTTTATTTATCTTGTATTTATTTATCTTGCATACATACTCATTAGGTCTGCTTGATTATTGGGAGAGTATGTAATCTTTTATTTATCTTTAAATTTTCTTTATCTTATTTATTTATCATATATACAAATATATACATATATACATGTATATGTGTGTGTTTTTGTGTGTGTGTGTGTGTATCTCTGGCACTTAGAACACTAACTGGAAAAATATTAGGTTTTTATATATGTTTGTTAATTTATTGAGTGATACATAAAGGTATGCCAATTATTTTTAACTGGGATGCTCAATAGATAATCAACATGTGTTAAAATAAATTTATTACAGAAATGGTACAACTCAATTTGTTCAAATTTGAGAATTTATATAATATGTATTACATGATTTAGCATGATAATCTGATGAATAGTGTAACACTTGTGATAGGTAGATAGACGAAAGACAGGTATAGAGAGATAAATGTATGGATAAATGGATAGACAGACAGACAGATAGATAGATAGATAGATAGATAGATAGATAGATAGATAGATAGATAGATAGGTAGGTAGGTAGGTAGAGGGTCTGCTGGTAAAGGTTTTACAATCAGTTCTCCAAAAAGAAAAGGAAAAGAAAGAATAGAAATGCATACACAGTATATTTCAAGTTCAATTTGCATTATTAATATTTTCCCTACAGCTTTTTAAGTCAAGAAAATCAACAAAATAATAAATCAATCTTTAATGTGTAGGCCTTGTCAATTTCCAAGGTGTAAATTCTCACATTGAAAATTTAAGAATCAGTTAAAACTGATTCCAGCACACCCCTGGATAGGCAGGACATTATTTACTGTTTACTCTGTACAGGACAGTGTGATAAATTCTAGGAATACAAATGCAAGCAAATAAGATAGTCCCTGACATTACATTCTAATGAGGTATGACAATACATATGGTGAGCGATGTAGTACAGTGGAGAGATGATCAGAGTTGCAGTCAGGAAGGCAAATTCAAATTCACCTTCAAACACTTAATATGTGATGCTCAGCAAGTCACTTAATATGTTTTCCTAAGTTTCCTCATCTGTAAAGTGGGGGAAATGATAGGACCTACTTCGCAGAGCTGTTGTGAGGATTGAATTAATTAATAAATTTTGCAAAGTATTTAGGACAGTGCCAGGCACATAATATTATATAAATGCTAGCTATTATCATAAACATGTATGTTGTCATGATGATATTCCATAGACATAGACATATATATATATATATATATATATATATATATATATATACATATACATATATACACATATACATGTATGTATATGTGTGTGTGGCAGGGCATGGGCACTATATACCAGCATGTGAGGATAGGCTTGGAAGTGAACTAGGGGTTTGGAAAGAAGCTGATGGTCATAGTACAGGCAGTATTGGCATTATTTTGTGGACCTGATCAGAGTAAAAACAGAGTATATTCTTGCAGAGGCTGGCTGCCAGGAGAGTAACCACAGCAAAGAGAGTGCATTTCTGGTTATGTCTATTAAATTAGACAAAGAAGAAATCTATTTACCCAATTTATGCCAGCTCTATAGGGAAGTATTTTTTTTTCTTAGTTGGTCAATTAGAAAGAAATAAAATGACTTGAATTAATGAGTGAAAAGAGTACTAAAAATCTATGTCTCATTTAGCTACAAATAAAACATCTTTGAATTAGTTACATTACAAAGGGCGAGCAATGGGGGAAAATTCTACATAAAGCAAACTATCTTTAAGTTACAATGTCATAAACAATTCAGGATGAATATAACCTGTAGATGTGGGTATAGAAACAAAGAGGTGTTGATAAAGCTGTGGAATATTGCCACACAAATAAAGATAAGAGATGATAAGTAAGCTTTCATTATCATGTATTTTCTTAACGCATATCTTTTATGTTTTACAGAATAAAAACATGATTACTACCATGAAAAGTGATGTAATGCTGGCATTATGAAGTTAGGCTCCACCGATAGATCTGCTGGTAAGCAATATTTTCTTTCCAATGGTCATTACATTTTAATTTAAAGAGACTAAGCAGAAATGTGTCAACCATTGGGCGAAGTAGCCTTTCTCCATGCTGATCATGTTATCATATAAAAAAGGAAAATGTTATTGATCCTATGTATCCTATGTCAATTAAAAATGATGGTAAAAGAGTGATGGTGATGGATGGTAAAGGCCACATAAGTTTTAGAATACCTGAGAACAGTTAATCTGGAAGTATAAGAGAAATAAAATAAATTATTAAGTAGGTTTATTCCTGGACCCAAGGGGAAAAAGAAAGATCATTTCATTGGACATTGATCATTGTCCTGACAGCTCTTACTAATATGAAAACAATATAGGTGAGATTATGTACCAGCATCTGCTGCAGAAGGTGATCATATAGAGAAATTCTTTGAAGATCTAGGGAAGATCATCCAAAGTTATCTCTACAAAAGTAGGAACAAAGGATTATAAAGGAATATGTTTCAAAAACACACTTAAAGATTAACAAATTAGTCATACAGTTGTAGAAATTAGAAACCTCAAAAAAGTCTTGCATGATTAATTTCTTCAAATAGATATTTGGAAAGGTTTAAATCTGCCAAGAGCCAATCAGTTTCTATAAAAAAAAATGTAATAGAATATGTATCCCAAAGAGATCATTGAAAGGGAGAAAGGACTTGCCTGTACAAAAATATTTGTAGCAGGGAATGCCCCTCAATTCGGGAAAAGCTGAACAATTTCTATTATATGAACGCAATGGAATACTATTGTATTATAAGAAATGATGAACAGACAGATTTCAGAAAATAAACAAACCTGGAAAGACTTATATGAACTAATGCTGAGTGAAGTGAACAGAACCAGAAGAGTATTGTACACAGTAACAGCAACATTGTGCAATGATCAACGATGTCTGACAGTTCTACTTAGTAATAAAATTATCAAATACAATTCCAAAAAACTCATGACAGAAAATGCTAACTACATCCAGAACAAGAATGATGGAGTCTGAATGCAAATCAAAGCATACTATTTTCACTGATTTTTTCTATTTTTCCCCTTTTGTTCCATTTCTTTTTTTTCACAACATGTCTAATATGGGAATGTGTTTAGTATTACTGAGCATGTATAACTTACATAAAATTGTTTGCTGTCTTGGAGAAAAGGGAGGGAAGGAAGACAGGAAAAAAAGGAACTCAAAGTCTTATAAAAATAATGTTGAAAACTGTCTTTACATGTATGGAAAGAAAAGAAGAAAAAACAAAATTTAGTGTTTGGAAAAATGTAGTAGACTATATCTTAAGTTGTAATAAATGAATGGTCAGTGATGTTATAGTCATGACCTGTGTATTGAGATCAAGTGGTCAGGACAAAAAAAATATTCACACCAAATTGGAAAAGAAAAGAAAAAGAAAAAAAAAGCTCCTGCACTTAAAACAGGTATAGTTACCATTGACTGAAAAAAAAAATACATTGTCTTTGATTTCAAGTCAAGATAATAAGCATTAATTATATTCTTAATATGTGCCAGGCACTCTTATAAGAACTAGGATTAGAAATACATGAAGAAAGATATGTCTAGTTCTTATAGAAGACATTCCTTCTTATAGTAGAATACCACTCCCTAAAAGGAAGCTAAAAATCAGGTGAAAGAAAGGGAAGAAATGGAATTTCCTGGAGAAAGTCAGAAGACTGAGAAATGCAGCCAAAATAGAAATGAAGACATAGTTGACCTCCACATTCTCCCTAAAATGGAAATTTGGGGTGCAACTCTTTAAACATTAGAAGAAGATGGAGGGGGTAGGGTATTTCTTCTGTGAGAAATCTAGGGGCTAAGTTACCTCTTAAAGTGAAAAGCTTTCTGTGGTATGGTAGGAAAAAAAAGAAAGGCTGCAGTCAGAGTCAAATCTAGAAGGAATAATTGTCACCATTCCAAAATATGGTTTAACTGATAATAAAATGGTTGCCAGAGTGAGAAACTTTGTAAACAAAGGCTAATTGGGTTTTCAATATAATCTATTTAGAGAGCATTATAGAGACAGAAGATAGGACTTTATAAGCAATGTCATTTCTCAAAACAATGAGAAGCATTTGAGGAGAAATAAAGGGTGGTTTGAAACTCAACCAACAGGTTTTTTAAATGCTTATAGCAAGTGTTCTTCATTACTACTTTGAGCAGGAAAATTGAATATAACATTCCCATATTGAACATAACTATTTGTTGATTTCATAAAGCCCTTAAATACCTTAGGACAATGTCTTAGTCTTTCTAAAACATAATCAATACAAGAAAATGAGCATGTGGTCCAGTAGAAGGAATCCTTGATGTAGAATTAGTGAACCTGAGTTGATATCCCTACTGTGTCATTCACTACCTGAACATCCCAGGAAATATCACTTAACCAACCTCAACCTTAGTTGTAAAAGGAAGGTGTGGACAAAAAGACATGCAAGAACCCTTTCAAATCTACCTATATGATTTTATGGTCCCATGAAGAACAAACCCAACAAACAAATCCAAGATTAATTGAAACAGTAGAATGTATAGCCAATGTATAGCCAGGTAGTACATTAGGACATATGACTTGGAGAGCGACTATAATGGGCTGGTGAGGAAGACTAGTATTGAATATGTATATAAAATGAACTAGATTAAATTTGGAAATTTCTTTGCATTTTAAATATTTGCAAGATGCATGAAAATAAAAAAAATTTAGGTAACATAAAGATTTATGTAAAGAACTCAAATTTAAAACTATATTTTCTTGGGGAAAATAACATTAGAAGAATGGTTTGAATAACATTGAGGGCATCTTCAACCTGAAAAGGAGGCTGGTCAGACACATACCAAAAGCAAGGGATAATAGATGGACAGCTTGTGTTGCAGTAAAACCACAAAATATTAGAACTCAGTGGAGAAGTTACAATGAGTTTGACATATTTTTTGTAAGCTTTCTGGAAGGGATGTATGTGAATCACTTGGGTTGAGAAAAATATGAGTGAAACAGTTGCAAAATGTGGCTAATAAAATCATCTCTTTCTCAGCATTGTTAGGAGGAACATACAAGTTCAAATGAAATAAGACGTTCAGTGGAAACTTAATGACCCAGAGATTCTTCCTTCTCTGTACTTCAGTTTACAAAGTTCTGAAGACATTTGTATCTAGTTCACATGCCGAAGGGAACAGATATATATTAACCATATATTGCCCCAGGTACTGGTTTAAGCACTTTATAAATATTATCTGATTTGATCCTCAAAAACTCTGGGAGGTGGCTGATATCATGACCAATTTACAGTTAAGAAAACTGAAGGAGGAAAAATTAATACATGCAGGGTCAAATATAATTGTATGAGGCTGTACTTGAACTCAGTTCTTCCTGGATCTAGGCCCAGAACTTTAATCCACTTTGCAACCCAGATGCATAGTATAAAATGAGAATGGTGCAGAATTTTAGGACTGAAAAGAACTTTTAGAATAAGCTCATCTACTCTCCTCCTTTAAAGAAAATGAGCTGAATGTCATCCAGGGAGTTGAAATGAATGGTCTAAATCCATGTAAGTAGTGATTATTATACACATTCATGCATACAGATACACATACATATGCACAGATATATACATCGTAAGTATGAAATAGATATCTCTAAATATACAACTTCAGGTCATATTTAAATACAGTTATAAATATATATGAGACATGAGATATTGGGTGATGTAGTAGGTAGAGAGTTGGCATCAGAATCAGGAAAATTGATTTGAGTTTTTCTTTTGACAGATTGGCTTTGTGAACTTGAGCAAGTGACTTAACC
>JAQQSV010001574.1:27229-54557 GCA_028646515.1 Pseudochirops corinnae
ACATATGAACATACTGGCACATACATATGCATACAGGCATAAATTCATATATACAAATATGCATATACATAAGATATATCTGTGTCTTGGGGACTGGACCCATCTTGTGAGTTCACTGGTAAGGAACCCCACTTTTACCTAAGCAAGCTGATACCTGCTTTGCAGCTTATAGATTTAGAGTTACTTGAGGTCACAGAAAGGTTAAGTCACTTGCTCAAGTTCACAAAGCCAATCTGTCAAAAGAAAAACTCAAATCAATTTTCCTGATTCTGATGCCAACTCTCTACCTACTACATCACCCAATATCTCATGTCTCATATATATTTATAACTGTATTTAAATATGACCTGAAGTTGTATATTTAGAGATATCTATTTCATACTTACGATGTATATATCTGTGCATATGTATGTGTATCTGTATGCATGAATGTGTATAATAATCACTACTTACATGGATTTAGACCATTCATTTCAACTCCCTGGATGACATTCAGCTCATTTTCTTTAAAGGAGGAGAGTAGATGAGCTTATTCTAAAAGTTCTTTTCAGTCCTAAAATTCTGCACCATTCTCATTTTATACTATGCATCTGGGTTGCAAAGTGGATTAAAGTTCTGGGCCTAGATCCAGGAAGAACTGAGTTCAAGTACAGCCTCATACAATTATATTTGACCCTGCATGTATTAATTTTTCCTCCTTCAGTTTTCTTAACTGTAAATTGGTCATGATATCAGCCACCTCCCAGAGTTTTTGAGGATCAAATCAGATAATATTTATAAAGTGCTTAAACCAGTACCTGGGGCAATATATGGTTAATATATATCTGTTCCCTTCGGCATGTGAACTAGATACAAATGTCTTCAGAACTTTGTAAACTGAAGTACAGAGAAGGAAGAATCTCTGGGTCATTAAGTTTCCACTGAACGTCTTATTTCATTTGAACTTGTATGTTCCTCCTAACAATGCTGAGAAAGAGATGATTTTATTAGCCACATTTTGCAACTGTTTCACTCATATTTTTCTCAACCCAAGTGATTCACATACATCCCTTCCAGAAAGCTTACAAAAAATATGTCAAACTCATTGTAACTTCTCCACTGAGTTCTAATATTTTGTGGTTTTACTGCAACACAAGCTGTCCATCTATTATCCCTTGCTTTTGGTATGTGTCTGACCAGCCTCCTTTTCAGGTTGAAGATGCCCTCAATGTTATTCAAACCATTCTTCTAATGTTATTTTCCCCAAGAAAATATAGTTTTAAATTTGAGTTCTTTACATAAATCTTTATGTTACCTAAATTTTTTTTATTTTCATGCATCTTGCAAATATTTAAAATGCAAAGAAATTTCCAAATTTAATCTAGTTCATTTTATATACATATTCAATACTAGTCTTCCTCACCAGCCCATTATAGTCGCTCTCCAAGTCATATGTCCTAATGTACTACCTGGCTATACATTGGCTATACATTCTACTGTTTCAATTAATCTTGGATTTGTTTGTTGGGTTTGTTCTTCATGGGACCATAAAATCATATAGGTAGATTTGAAAGGGTTCTTGCATGTCTTTTTGTCCACACCTTCCTTTTACAACTAAGGTTGAGGTTGGTTAAGTGATATTTCCTGGGATGTTCAGGTAGTGAATGACACAGTAGGGATATCAACTCAGGTTCACTAATTCTACATCAAGGATTCCTTCTACTGGACCACATGCTCATTTTCTTGTATTGATTATGTTTTAGAAAGACTAAGACATTGTCCTAAGGTATTTAAGGGCTTTATGAAATCAACAAATAGTTATGTTCAATATGGGAATGTTATATTCAATTTTCCTGCTCAAAGTAGTAATGAAGAACACTTGCTATAAGCATTTAAAAAACCTGTTGGTTGAGTTTCAAACCACCCTTTATTTCTCCTCAAATGCTTCTCATTGTTTTGAGAAATGACATTGCTTATAAAGTCCTATCTTCTGTCTCTATAATGCTCTCTAAATAGATTATATTGAAAACCCAATTAGCCTTTGTTTACAAAGTTTCTCACTCTGGCAACCATTTTATTATCAGTTAAACCATATTTTGGAATGGTGACAATTATTCCTTCTAGATTTGACTCTGACTGCAGCCTTTCTTTTTTTTCCTACCATACCACAGAAAGCTTTTCACTTTAAGAGGTAACTTAGCCCCTAGATTTCTCACAGAAGAAATACCCTACCCCCTCCATCTTCTTCTAATGTTTAAAGAGTTGCACCCCAAATTTCCATTTTAGGGAGAATGTGGAGGTCAACTATGTCTTCATTTCTATTTTGGCTGCATTTCTCAGTCTTCTGACTTTCTCCAGGAAATTCCATTTCTTCCCTTTCTTTCACCTGATTTTTAGCTTCCTTTTAGGGAGTGGTATTCTACTATAAGAAGGAATGTCTTCTATAAGAACTAGACATATCTTTCTTCATGTATTTCTAATCCTAGTTCTTATAAGAGTGCCTGGCACATATTAAGAATATAATTAATGCTTATTATCTTGACTTGAAATCAAAGACAATGTATTTTTTTTTTCAGTCAATGGTAACTATACCTGTTTTAAGTGCAGGAGCTTTTTTTTTCTTTTTCTTTTCTTTTCCAATTTGGTGTGAATATTTTTTTTGTCCTGACCACTTGATCTCAATACACAGGTCATGACTATAACATCACTGACCATTCATTTATTACAACTTAAGATATAGTCTACTACATTTTTCCAAACACTAAATTTTGTTTTTTCTTCTTTTCTTTCCATACATGTAAAGACAGTTTTCAACATTATTTTTATAAGACTTTGAGTTCCTTTTTTTCCTGTCTTCCTTCCCTCCCTTTTCTCCAAGACAGCAAACAATTTTATGTAAGTTATACATGCTCAGTAATACTAAACACATTCCCATATTAGACATGTTGTGAAAAAAAAGAAATGGAACAAAAGGGGAAAAATAGAAAAAATCAGTGAAAATAGTATGCTTTGATTTGCATTCAGACTCCATCATTCTTGTTCTGGATGTAGTTAGCATTTTCTGTCATGAGTTTTTTGGAATTGTATTTGATAATTTTATTACTAAGTAGAACTGTCAGACATCGTTGATCATTGCACAATGTTGCTGTTACTGTGTACAATACTCTTCTGGTTCTGTTCACTTCACTCAGCATTAGTTCATATAAGTCTTTCCAGGTTTGTTTATTTTCTGAAATCTGTCTGTTCATCATTTCTTATAATACAATAGTATTCCATTGCGTTCATATAATAGAAATTGTTCAGCTTTTCCCGAATTGAGGGGCATTCCCTGCTACAAATATTTTTGTACAGGCAAGTCCTTTCTCCCTTTCAATGATCTCTTTGGGATACATATTCTATTACATTTTTTTTTATAGAAACTGATTGGCTCTTGGCAGATTTAAACCTTTCCAAATATCTATTTGAAGAAATTAATCATGCAAGACTTTTTTGAGGTTTCTAATTTCTACAACTGTATGACTAATTTGTTAATCTTTAAGTGTGTTTTTGAAACATATTCCTTTATAATCCTTTGTTCCTACTTTTGTAGAGATAACTTTGGATGATCTTCCCTAGATCTTCAAAGAATTTCTCTATATGATCACCTTCTGCAGCAGATGCTGGTACATAATCTCACCTATATTGTTTTCATATTAGTAAGAGCTGTCAGGACAATGATCAATGTCCAATGAAATGATCTTTCTTTTTCCCCTTGGGTCCAGGAATAAACCTACTTAATAATTTATTTTATTTCTCTTATACTTCCAGATTAACTGTTCTCAGGTATTCTAAAACTTATGTGGCCTTTACCATCCATCACCATCACTCTTTTACCATCATTTTTAATTGACATAGGATACATAGGATCAATAACATTTTCCTTTTTTATATGATAACATGATCAGCATGGAGAAAGGCTACTTCGCCCAATGGTTGACACATTTCTGCTTAGTCTCTTTAAATTAAAATGTAATGACCATTGGAAAGAAAATATTGCTTACCAGCAGATCTATCGGTGGAGCCTAACTTCATAATGCCAGCATTACATCACTTTTCATGGTAGTAATCATGTTTTTATTCTGTAAAACATAAAAGATATGCGTTAAGAAAATACATGATAATGAAAGCTTACTTATCATCTCTTATCTTTATTTGTGTGGCAATATTCCACAGCTTTATCAACACCTCTTTGTTTCTATACCCACATCTACAGGTTATATTCATCCTGAATTGTTTATGACATTGTAACTTAAAGATAGTTTGCTTTATGTAGAATTTTCCCCCATTGCTCGCCCTTTGTAATGTAACTAATTCAAAGATGTTTTATTTGTAGCTAAATGAGACATAGATTTTTAGTACTCTTTTCACTCATTAATTCAAGTCATTTTATTTCTTTCTAATTGACCAACTAAGAAAAAAAAATACTTCCCTATAGAGCTGGCATAAATTGGGTAAATAGATTTCTTCTTTGTCTAATTTAATAGACATAACCAGAAATGCACTCTCTTTGCTGTGGTTACTCTCCTGGCAGCCAGCCTCTGCAAGAATATACTCTGTTTTTACTCTGATCAGGTCCACAAAATAATGCCAATACTGCCTGTACTATGACCATCAGCTTCTTTCCAAACCCCTAGTTCACTTCCAAGCCTATCCTCACATGCTGGTATATAGTGCCCATGCCCTGCCACACACACATATACATACATGTATATGTGTATATATGTATATGTATATATATATATATATATATATATATATATATATATATGTCTATGTCTATGGAATATCATCATGACAACATACATGTTTATGATAATAGCTAGCATTTATATAATATTATGTGCCTGGCACTGTCCTAAATACTTTGCAAAATTTATTAATTAATTCAATCCTCACAACAGCTCTGCGAAGTAGGTCCTATCATTTCCCCCACTTTACAGATGAGGAAACTTAGGAAAACATATTAAGTGACTTGCTGAGCATCACATATTAAGTGTTTGAAGGTGAATTTGAATTTGCCTTCCTGACTGCAACTCTGATCATCTCTCCACTGTACTACATCGCTCACCATATGTATTGTCATACCTCATTAGAATGTAATGTCAGGGACTATCTTATTTGCTTGCATTTGTATTCCTAGAATTTATCACACTGTCCTGTACAGAGTAAACAGTAAATAATGTCCTGCCTATCCAGGGGTGTGCTGGAATCAGTTTTAACTGATTCTTAAATTTTCAATGTGAGAATTTACACCTTGGAAATTGACAAGGCCTACACATTAAAGATTGATTTATTATTTTGTTGATTTTCTTGACTTAAAAAGCTGTAGGGAAAATATTAATAATGCAAATTGAACTTGAAATATACTGTGTATGCATTTCTATTCTTTCTTTTCCTTTTCTTTTTGGAGAACTGATTGTAAAACCTTTACCAGCAGACCCTCTACCTACCTACCTACCTATCTATCTATCTATCTATCTATCTATCTATCTATCTATCTATCTATCTATCTGTCTGTCTGTCTATCCATTTATCCATACATTTATCTCTCTATACCTGTCTTTCGTCTATCTACCTATCACAAGTGTTACACTATTCATCAGATTATCATGCTAAATCATGTAATACATATTATATAAATTCTCAAATTTGAACAAATTGAGTTGTACCATTTCTGTAATAAATTTATTTTAACACATGTTGATTATCTATTGAGCATCCCAGTTAAAAATAATTGGCATACCTTTATGTATCACTCAATAAATTAACAAACATATATAAAAACCTAATATTTTTCCAGTTAGTGTTCTAAGTGCCAGAGATACACACACACACACACAAAAACACACACATATACATGTATATATGTATATATTTGTATATATGATAAATAAATAAGATAAAGAAAATTTAAAGATAAATAAAAGATTACATACTCTCCCAATAATCAAGCAGACCTAATGAGTATGTATGCAAGATAAATAAATACAAGATAAATAAAAAAAAATTAATAAACAGGAATTAAGGGAAGGATAAATAGAATTAATTCTAGGTAGAATCAGGAAATCCTTTTATAGAAGACAGTGGTCATACTGAGTCTTGAAGGATGTTAGGGATTTTATGCAGTGAAGTTAAAAGAATCAAAGAATCAAAGATTTAGAGTTAGAAGGGACTTAAATGGCCAATGAATTCAGCCTTAAATTTTATAGCAGAGGAAAATGAGGCAACAAGGAAGCTTAGTGAATTAGATTGTGACAGTTTTTGAGGCTAGTTTTTCCTGAATCAAAGTCTGTTTTCTTAATATATTTCAAGCAAAGGTTAGGAAGGTCTGGTGTAAAGGTGTGGAGCAAATAGCTAGTGAGTCATTTGTGAAGAATAGCCAGACAGATAATTTGGCTAGATTGTATAGTATAGGGGGCAGTAATGAAGAAGGCTGGATAATGAGTTTTGTGTTATGTAGGAAGGGTATTAAATACTAATCAGAGTTTATATTTCATCCTAGAGATAAGAAGGATCCGCTATAATTTATTTACTAGGGTAGTGAAATGGTCAGATCTGTGCTTAAGGAAATGAATAGGACATTTGTACGGAGGTTAGAATGAAAGAAAAACAATTAAGGTATGGAGACCAATTAGAAGTCTGTTGAAATAGTTAGGGTAAGATTGCCTGAACTAATGTGGTCTCTGAGTTCATAGTGAAAAGGAGATAAGTATGAGAGATTTCTTAGAGGTAAAAAGGAAAAGATTTGGCAACTATTGAACTATGTAGGATGATAGTAGAAACAGGGAAGAGTTTAAATATTTATAGAGTGCCTACTAAATGCCAAGCACTATTCCAAACTTTTTAAAAAAGAAATATTACCTTATTTGGTCTAAAGACCAATTCTGGGAGGAATGTGCTATTATTATCCTTATTTTACAGATAAGTGAACTGAGGCAAATAGAGATTAAATGACTTACCCAGGGTCATATAACTAGTAAGTTTCTTTTTTTTTTTTTGCTTTTTGGAGGGGAGTAAGGTAGGGCATTTGGGGTTAAGTGACTTGCCGAAGATCACATGGCTAGTTTTTTGTGTTAAGTATATGAATCCGGATTTGAACTCAGTTCCTCCTGACTCTAGGGCCAGTGATCTATTCACTGCATCACCTAGCTGCCCCAACTAGTAAGTTTCTAAAGCTTAATTTGAAGTTAAGACTTATTGATTTCAAGTCTGGCACACTTTCCACTCAACTGTCAGTTGCCTCTTCGACAAAGACAACAGTAATAATAATTTCTGTCTCCATTTAAAGAGGAAAAATAGATACAGAGAGGCAAAGTGATTTATCCAAGATTACACAAGTAATTATTTTTGGATATTCAATAGGATCTAAGGGTCTTGAACTTTTTAAATGCTTCTAAACTGAATAACAGACCATCTACACAAATTAGATCATATGTATCTTAAATTTTCTAATTCTTATTCTTATTAGCCTTCATTGTATAACTAAGTTCCAATTATATGACATTAAAGTTCACCAATATTTCATTTTTATTTTGTACTGGGGACAAATTCTTTGCAAAGAAAATATTAGTCCAATTATCCCAGTGATATTAATTATAGCTGATGAATGTTAGTATAATTACATTACCACTATAAAAGATGATAAGCACATGATAGCAAATGGAATTTATTAATAATGTGAAGTAGACAAAAAAGATATGTATTGACAAACTCTCCTTAAAAACACAAATAATCTTCCAAATCCAACCATAATTCAAATGTACCTGTATATGAAGGATTTAGTTCATCCTTACAAAGCAAATTCAATAAATTTATATCATAGAAAGATTCTAGATGCACTCTTCAGGAGTATTAGAACATTATCTCTGAATTTTCAAACTAAATAATTTCTGAATTGGCCTCCATACCAGCATGCGTATATTATATGGTCATTATGTCTGCTTGATTATTGGGACACTATAAAAAAAATGTGCTACACCAAAACCAAGGAAATGGATAGTGCTTTTCCATATGCATAGAGTCTTCTTTAAAGAAGGTATGAATCTGATAAAATAGGACCTCTGAATGCTTAGTAATTCCACTCAACCTTTCCTCTTAAGGCTTTTCTACCTTTGTAAAGAGCATTCATACATCATGATTTTCATTTATGTACATGTTGGTTTGGATTATTTTGTGAATCTTTTTTGAGAACTGGTTTTGATAGGTGGCAAAATGGAAGAGTATATGGGTATTGGTTCCCTGAGGGGAAAGGAGAAAGAGAAGATGACCATTCTGCTTTAGGAAATCAACAAAGACAAATCTACCTCCTCATTTTGAATAGAATTGATTCTTCCCAACCTACTCTTTGACATACACTCTAAAAACCAATTTTGGATCTTGCTCTTTCTAAAAATACATATTTGACTTTATTATATTGATTTATTCCTTATCATAGCTCTCTGGAAGAGGGCTCTGTGGAAACAGTACAAAGGAAAACAACTATGTTCATTCTGCTTTTCTCCCTTACTCTTTACCTATATATATGTCTAAGGATAAGTCAATGATTGATTGGTTTAAATACTCCCACAAATAAAAAAACAAACAAACACAGAAACACATCCAACAAAAACAAAAAGAATCTACAGAAAGAGAAAACCAAAGAGATATTCAATGGGAAAAAGCTTTTTTTCTTGTTAAGTATATCAGAAAAATAATAATAAAAAGAAAGAAATTATCTTATCAAAAGTTGATCCCTACTACCAAGGTTACTGAGACCTGGGAGGTTGCTGAGTCCCAGAGTAAAAATCTGAAGAAAATGATAACCACAAGAACTATTATATTGGCATAGATTTCAGAGGCTTGAAATACACTCATTAAAATTAATATGACACTATTTATGTGTATGTGACTGTACATATGAACTAATTCTTTGCATTTAGTTTTCAATGATTTAGTATCAAATTTTAGCAGTGACACATACTTCTTTCTGTGAGGCCTATGATGATTCACTCTTCCCATTAAGAAAAGTAAGTCTAAAGTGACTTGCCTCTGGCTAGCCATGGCCAATACTTCAGAGGCTTGAAGAAAAGTGGAAAATCTCTCATAGAGCACCAAAATAATTTGATTTTATAGTGTAGTATAGAGAAGAAAATTTCTTCCTGACCTCTAATGCAATTGATGCTTCAAGGCATGCAGTTACATTACATAAATGACACTAAGACAGTTTTCTGTCTTGATGCTTCAACACAGATGGTATAATTTTTTAAAAAAGATAATTGAATCATATTAAACACCAAACAATTATAACTTCACCATTGATCTTATCCAACAATTGCTAAGACTGTGAAATAGAAATATGACATTAAATCATATGATTAGTCATTGTAAACATTTTATGTTAATTTTAAGTTTAGGGTGGTAAGTAATACAATCATCCCTTCTTATTTTCTAGTGTGTGACAGTGTATTCTCAAAAGCAATAAACTCGGAAATATATCACTGCAACCCAAGATCTAAGGTCGAAGTTGGCTTTAGGAAAAATATGAAATAAGGATGGAAAATCTATATTCTATCTTCCACATATCCAAAAAATTTTTTATCTGTATTCTTCCCCATGTAAATACCTTCATACCTGCAACTCTTACAAAAAAATGCATTTTACTGCTCTTCTCTTAATTCCACTGTGATTCTAATTCTTTGTTACTTATAAATTAATTCTCTTTAGGTCATACTTCTTTTTTGGAAAGGCAACATGATATAGATTCAGAAAACCTAGGTTCAAATCCCAACATTGCTACTTATTCTCTGTAGGGCCAGTCAGTTAAGTTTTGTTGTATTCATCTGTAATATGAAGTGATTCAACTAGCTAAAAACTCTTCCCTAATCTTTATGCTAAATCATTCATAATCTATCTTAAGAGTTTAGCTAGCAGAGCCCATGAACAAATCTATGATGCTGTGACAAAAGTAATGGACTAGAAGGTTACTTTAATCCCAAATTCACTTGCATGATAAATATAAAGCTCTGGAAACAGTAGCCTTACCTTTGGTAAATAATCAACCAACATGATGATAATGGTAGAACTTTCACATCTAGTGTTTTGTCAGGTCAAGATAGAGGTATTTTCTGGTCTGCTATTCTCTAAGTAAATGAGAGTATCTTTCTCCACCCAGACAGAACACATACTCTTGTCAGCTAGCATTGGAGTTTCCAAAGGAGCATCTATAGCCTCCTAGAGCATGGGTACATCGATAATACTACCAATTACTACTTAAATTTACCAAGCTCTAGGTCTAACTTCATCTAAACCAATAGCTTATAGAAAAGGGCTTTGTACACTACAGAATCTGATGTAAGTATTTGTAATTAATATTATTTTGAATTATAATCATGATACTTGCATGATGTTAACATTAATGTAGAATTGTCTTTCCTTAGCTTAAATCTAATGGAAGTCCTTTTCATCTACTTCAGAGTTGATAGAACTATCCAGCTAAATTATTTTTTCACAATTTTTTCAAAACTACAATTAGAAATATCAGGTTATATTATTGAGTATAATTTATATAAGAAACTAAAGAGTAAATTTCTGCTTGAGCATAGTGCCAAAAAACATCTTGTTTCTGAAGATCAATTTATATATTTTCTATTGTCTAAAAGTGAAATCAATGTAATTCAGGTTTTAAATTTTTACTTTAAGTGCAAGAAAACTTTTAGCCAAATATCTTGTCCAGCTATTTTTATCTACTTGGTTTTTGTAACTAGTCATATTCATTCCTGCTTTCAATAGATGGTATATATACACTTCAAACATTGAATGACTTATCTTGAACTGTGATAAAATTGCTTAATTACTTTAAATATTTCTGAAATCATTCAGAATACAGAGTAAAAAGGGAGAAAGTGGGGAGGAAGATAAGAAAAAAATGAACTATATCTTAAATGTTATTTACTACCATTCATGATCAGAAGATACTCTCACTATCAAAATGTCAGTTATCATTTCAAGGGTGATTTATTTGGGCATCTCAGGGAGGGTCATCATTATATTATGTGATTGTACTCATATATAAAGAGGGAAGATATTTATTGCTTCTTACACAAATATCAGATGATTTTCTCTAACGATTTATAGTTCCGTATTTATTAATTCCTTTGACTTTTAGAGAAACCAGAATAAAATATCATCCTATTTAACAATCTATTTTTCAATAGAGTAAAGATCTCATCAATCAGTAGGGGTATTCCTTTTAATGGTAAAATTCAACACTCATCCATACTCTCTAATACTATGCAACTCTTGTTCATTCCCTCATGAAAAAAGTCCCCACTTTTTCCATTTAGCAGGTCCGCCTTTAAAGCTCTCAGAATTGTAAGAATAACAGGGCCCAAAATCAGATTGCTCACTTATTATCTCTCACTACACAGACATGCTACCTGCTTTTTATTATATATCTCTTTAATGATTTTTTTTTCATTTTCTGTGAAAATTATATGACTGGTAAAACTTGGCAGTCTATTTATACCCACAGTGCTTCTGTTCATTACCTGCTAGATGACCCATAGTTATTTATTTCTGAGAACATTCATTTTTCCCCCTCTAAGATAAGATATCACTAAAACACAAGGGGTAGAGAATAAATAACATGACCAGTAGTCAGGAAGACTTGAGTTCACATCTGATCAGAGACATTTGTTAGCTACATAGCCTCTGACATCCTTGATGTCCCCAAAATTATGAAAAAAATAGAGATAATCACAACAATTTCCTAGGGTTATATAAAATGAGATAATATTTTAAAGCGTTTAAAGATATTAAAGCAAAATAAAAGTGCGATAATCATTGTTGCTATAATTATTATTAAAAGCAAGCTGCAATTTACCAGAGTCTGGCATCCAGAATTCTTTCTTCCTCTATTTGACTCTTGTGGTCAATGTTTCTCAAAATCAGAATACTTTACAAAATGTATGGAAGTTTCAGGCACAGATGAACCACCTAGATTAGTTTTAAGTAACTACCATAAATATTGTGTAGAGGTTGAAAATGAAGGCATATAATTTATGTTTGATGTATCCTTAATCATATTTTTGTAGTGATGTATGAGATTTTTTTTTCTGGAATTTAATGTAATACTATAGATCTACAACCAGAAGATACCTTCTAATCCAATTATCATATTTTACAAGTGAGGAAGCTCAGGCTTAGGGAAATTAAATGTATTTTCCATCACAAAGTGAATAAGTATCAGTGATAAGAATTGAACTCATATTCTCTGACATCCAGAGAACAAATTTTTTTCCTTTTTTTTTGGAGAGGGGAAGGTAGGGCAATTGGGGTTAAGTGACTTGCCCAAGGTCACACATCTAGTTCTGTGTTAAGTGTCTGCGGCTGTATTTGAACTCAGGTCCTCCTGACTCCAGAGCTGGTGCTCTATTCACTGTACCACCTAGCCATTCCAGAGACAATGTTTTTAAAACTCTTATTCTCTTACATATATTTGAATAGCTCTTTTAATACCTTCAAAATTATTTTACCTTTTTACTCTTGGTGTCTCTGTTTCTCTGTTTCTCTCTGTCTCTGTCTCTGCATGTATGTATTTGTGTGTGTATGTGTGTGTATGTATGTATGTTTGTGTGTAGAGGAAGTGAATCAAATCAATATATTCTAATCTTATTCTGGAAATTTTTTAGGCTGTTTCCTCCTTGAGAGGAAGGACTTTTTGCCTTTCATTTTATTCCCAGGGCTTAATAGAGAGCCAGGCAGAGGTATGAATTGACTGACTGAATAATTCATGCTCTGAATGAAAGCTTAAGATACAAGGAGGACATACTAATTAAATGGAAAGATGGATCACTACTCTTGGAAGAGGCAAAGAGATCTGTAAATATTGGTAAAGATGATAGATTTTTTTTTGTTTAGTTTTTTAAATATGTTTCCATGGTCAAATAATTCATTAACTATTGTGGAACTTGATAAACTTCTCCTCATACTGGGGAAACAGATAGACTCTCATTCAAAGTATTGAAGTTTTTTCATGGTGGAGCATCAAGGATCATATCCACTCAACAGTTAAACGCAAAATTAGACTTTTATAAACGGAAAATTTTAGTCTGTAATTTTGCTAAATTTTGCTCATTTGTGATATATTTCACAAAAGTTCTTCTATAAAATAAGTCCACTATTTTGCTTATTTTAGAGCCCTTCATTATGTGCTTTAACATTTTAGAAATATGTAAACAACTTATGAAATAAATCATAGTGATACATCCATAGATACAGTTACTTCCAGATAATGCTCATTACAATCTACAAATAAAATTTAGATATTTTCAGTTGCAGAAGAGTAGATGAATTCAATAAAAAGCATGAAAAAAACCAAAACCTATCTTTTTGAAAGTTTTCATTCATTTTTCTGTTCCTGTCTGTTTTTTTTTCTTACCTTAATAGCTGATATTACATGTTGTCTTAAATTTTCCAAAGAATTTGATAGTGATTATGGCAGGAATACAGCAATCATATGAATGAAATATTATAGAACTTATTATTTGTTTTTCTATAGACCATGAAAATTGAGTTTAGCAATAGTAAGTGACTTGTCCATGATCAAACAGCTAACTAATGTCAGACAGAAGATATGAACCTAGTTCTCAATGATTCCAAGCTCAGTATTCTTGTATTATACCAGACCTGTTTTACATATACCTTACTACTTCCTGATGTAGAATACTTTTTAAAAAGGTCATTTGTTATGAGTAAATCAAAATCTAATTACCGAAGAGGCAATGTGGCATAGTAGAAAGTGAAGTACCATCAGAGCTCCAAATACCTGAATTCAAGTTTATTCCCTGAATATATAGATATGTCACTGAAACTCTTAGTGTTCTAGGAACTCTCAGACTCTTTCAAAAAATATTTTAGGCTTCCAATATCCAAGATGATGGAGCAAGCAGAAAATCATCATAACTGTCCCATATTTATCTCCAAACAGCCATAAAATAGCATCCTGAAACAAATCATGGAACAACAGAATCAGGAAAAAAAAAAAAAAAAGATGGGACAATATAATCTTTTAGCCCGAGAAACTTAAAATATTGTAAAGAAAGGTCTGCCTCACTCAGGCAAAAGGGACACACAGGTCAGGACAGGAAGTATTCCAGAAATCCAGCAGCAAGCTCTACCTCATAAAAACCAGCGGGAGATTGCTCATTATCCCATTTGACTGTCCCCTTCAGCTGAATTCCTTAAGGTGCCAGAATTCAGTATAAGCATCTCCAATGTAAGAGGAGAAAGGAGGTAGAAGGGCTTGACAGTTAACATTTATTTGAATATTTTATGAGCAGAGGGTGTTTTCTTGTGAAAGAATTTAAGGAATACATTTTCTAGTTTATATAAAAGCTGCATTAAATTTTATAAGGAAGTATATGAATTTCATTTAATTTTAGAGACAATTCAATCACTCATTTCAAGTTTAAAATTATGCAATGATAACAAGGAAGTTTTAATCACAGACTGCATTGGAAATTAATGTAGTTTTTCTTCTGCGCTGCAGTAAGTCTCTAACCCCTAAATTAACTAATGTTTTACCTTTTTACTATCTGTAAAAGAACTCTGTATTTATCAGATGTTAGAGGTAAGGAACAAGTTATTCTATGATGTTGATTAGATGGAACAAGCTGTTCTTTTTGGATAGAAATTCAAACTCCAGTAAACAATTTCCTTTAGATTAGCAAGAAACATGACAATTTGTCTTTTTAGTTACTTGGAAATGTGTTCATTTTGCCACTAAATGGCACTGCATCACATTCGTATTTTAATACAGATTTGGGTAGCTTTTATGGTATTTATGTGTGTATATTAAACATATTTAAATGTATGACACTAAATGTTTAGAGAGAATATTTCTAGAACTATATTCCCTCTAAGCTATTAGTACAGAATAGATTATGATAATTATGAAGATGTGTTCTTTTTTTTTTAATAGTTTACGTTTTTTGTTACTTAGATTGCTGGTTGAGATCAAGAGATGATTTATCAAAATTAATTTGTAGAACATTTTACACAGCAAATTTAATCAGTTTCTTTTATATTTTAATATATGAAAACACAATGTAGCATAGTTAATAGAAAGCTCTAATTGGAGACAATAAGAATAATAATTGATAATATTTTAAAAACACTTCAAGTTTTACAAAGACCTTCATAAATATTATCTCACTTTAGACTGAACAACCCTATGAGGTACATATTATAGTTATCCTTATTTTGCACATGAAGAAATGGAGATAGATAGAGGTTAAATGATGTGCTCAGCTGGTAAGTCCTGAGGCAGGATTTCAACACAAGTCTTTGCCCACAGAGCTCTAAACACTACATGACCCGTTGTATTTAAACATAATCTATTTGCCATTTAAAACTCTTTAAGACATGGCCTCATCCTATCTTATTTTTTTAAAATTAAATTTTGCTTATTTTTAATTTGTATCATTCATTTCTACAAGATTTTGAGTTACAAATTTTCTCCCCGTCTTTCCCCTAGCCACCACCCCAAAACAACAACCCCACTGTATACCCCCTACCCAATCTGCTCTCTCCTATATCCTTTCCTATCCCCCCTTTGAATTCCTGCTAGGGCAAGATGGATCTCCTTACCCCAGTGCCTGTATATCTTATTTCCCAGTTGCATGAAAAAATAATAATAATAATAATAATATATTTTTTAAACACTTGATATTAAAACTTTGAATTCCAGATTCTGTCCCTTCCTCCCTCGTCACCCACCCTTACTGAGAAGATAAGCAATTCAATATAGGTTTTACGTGTGTAATTACACCAAACATTTCCATAGTGGATATATTGTGAAAGATTGACTATATTTCCCTCCATCCTATCCCACACCCCCCACTTATTCTATTTTCTCCTTGGACCCAGTCTCTTTTAAAAAATGTGTGCTTCTAACTACCCTATTCAACTCTGTTTTTCTCATCAAGAATTCTCGAGAGTCCTCTATTTTATTGAATGACCATATTTTCCCCTAAAACATTATACTCAGTTTTGCTGGGTAGGTGATTCTATGTTTTAATCCCAGCTCCTTTGACATCCAGAATATCATATTCCCAGCCCTTTGATACCTCAATGTAGAAGCTGCCAGATATTGTGTTATCCTGATTGTGTTTTCACAGTATTCAAATTGTTTCTTCTTGGCTACTTGTATTATTTTCTCCTTGATCTGGGAACTCTGAAACCTGGGATAATATTCCTAGGAGTTTTCTTTTGGGATCTTTTTCAAGAGGTGATCAGTGAATTCTTTCAACCTCTATTTTGTCCTCTGGTTCTAAAACACCAGGGCAATTTTCCTTGAAAATTTCTTGATAAATGATTTCAAGGTTCTTTTTTTTTATCATGGCTGTTGGGTAGTCCAATAATTTTTAAATTATCTCTCCTGGATCTCATTTTCCAGGTCAGTGGTTTTTACATTGATATTTTTCACATTGCCTTCTATTTTTCCGTTTGTTTGGATCTGTTTTATACTATCTTGATTTCTCATAAAGTCATTAGTTTCCATTTGCTTCACTCTAATTTTGAAGGAATTATCCTCTTTAGTGAGCTCTTGCAATTCTTATTCCATCTGGCAAATTTGGCTTTTTAAGGCATTCTTCTCCTCATTGGCTTTTTGAGCCTCTTTTGCCATTTGAGTCAGTCTGTTTTTTAAGGTGTTATTTTCATCAGTCAGGTTGTTGACTCTCTTTTCATGATTTTCTTGTATTGTTCTCATTTCTCTCCCCATTTTTTCTCTACTTCTCTTATTTGGTCTTCAAAATCTTTCTTAATCTCCTCTATGGCCTGTAACCCATTCATACTTTTCTTGGAAATTTTTGGTGTCTGACTTCCTTGTCTTTCTGCTGTTCGATGCTTTGATCCTTTTTGTCCTTATAAAAGGAAACTAAAGTTGGATTGCTGTGCTAAAATTACCACTCAATTACTTGACTTTTGGGCTTTTTACCACAGTAGGACTCTGCTTCTAGAGAGGAGAGCTTTGTCCCAAATTGCTGGGGTTTTTGCAGCTGCTGGAGCTATTAGTTGGATACCCTCTCTGAAGCCTCCATAAGCTCTAGCACCTGGTCACACACCCCAAGACCTATACCCAAGACAGTGATCCAGGTCCAAGCAGGTTAAAGCAGGAGCAATTACCCCTAAGAATTGTTGCTTGGTCCTCCTACAATGTGCAGGCCAGGAGCTCTGAAGCAGCCACATGGAGGCAACTGCACAGCCACTGAGCCTGAGTTGCTTCTCCCTTCCAGGGACAGAAGCCTGATTGTACTTTTGGTCCCCCTGTTCCCAAAGTCCACACTCACCTTTTACTTTTCTTTTGGCATTTATGGGTTGATAATTGTGGAAACCACCACAGCTGCTGGTGATCCACTCTCCCAAAGTCCCTCCAGCCAAGGGCTGGGCTAGGCTCCCAGCACTGCTATGAACCCTTCCTACTGGCCTGACAGTCTGCCTTCAGTGGGATATTTGTTTCTCTCTGTCACTGTGTGGGTTCTGTAGCTCTAAAGTTTGTTTAGAGTCATATTTTATAGGTATTTTAGGTAGTTATTGGGAGAGCTCATTGAGTTTTCCTGCTTCTACACTAGTATGTTCTCACCCTTTCTTTCCAGGTTAATAATGTCTCCTTGCTATGTAGCCAAAGTGACTTTGTTAATCTTCATACAAAACACTCCATTTCCTATCTTCTCTTCATACTTCCTGCCCCTTTTTCTGGAGATGGTGTAGGTGTACATTGGAGAACTCAGGACTTTCGTTAATGGAGAGCACCCAGAGCAGTTATTTCATCATTTCATACCTGATTCCTCCCCTGGATTTTATCATTGTCTCTAGAAAGTCACATTAGTACAAGATGACATCAGCTTTGAAATTCCCTCACAATATCTCCTGAGCCTAGGACCCATTCTTTCCTCTAATTCCTTCCTCCAAAGAGGGCAGACATTAGAGTGCTTCATCAATATCCTCCACTTAAAGAAAGTTCCCAAAAGACCATATGATAATTTCCCAGGTGGATATAGGATTTCATTATGTTCCTTCCCCTCCCCCCTCATCTACACCACACTCTTTATCTTCTTTTAATATGTTATCTTTTTCACTAGATGGTGAGCTTATTGAGAGCAGAAAATGCCTTCTACCTTTATTTGCATCTCCAGAACTTAACATAGGGCCAGAAAAGTAGTAGATACTTAATAAATGTTTGTTGTGTGCCTGATTGAAATCACCCTTTTCTCCATTTTTTTAATACTCTCAGTTCTACCTTTTAGTATCCCTAATTTCCTTCTAAAGTCCCATTTTCTGTATGATGTGTCCTGGTTTTCACAGGTACAAGTACCCCTCAATCTTCCACAAGTTTACATTGCTTCAGCTATGTATGCTACACATGCATCTATGAATGTTTTCTCCCTTGGCAACATATAAACTCTTTGAGGACAGGGTTTGTTTTGTCTTTGTAATAATTCTAGTTCTTAACATACAGTCTAGTGCACACCAGGTTCTAAATAAATGGGAGTTTATTGGTTGACCTAAATATCACAGTGAGAACCATTAGTCACTACTAACACTAAATACTTCTAACATTCTTAGAGCAGAAAAGTAACACAGTGGATACAGTATATAGAGTGCTGGGCCAGGAGGTAGGAAGACCTGAGTTCAAGTCTTTCTTTTGACACTACTAGAGAGATAACTCTGGGCAAGCCACATAATTGCTGTCTGGCTCAATTACTTCAACCCTAAAATGTATAATGAAACAGCACCTCTGTCGCAGTTATTGGGAGGATCAAATAAAATATTATTTGTAAAGCTTTTAGCTCAGTGACAGGCACATAGTAATCACTTATTAAATGCTTATTTCCTTCCCTGAATCTCTGATTTCTTTTTTTTTAAGATACGGATATACATTTATTCATGGTGTTTTTGTGTGTTATATGATTCTTTATTATAGCCTCTCATAAATCCTCTGTGGAGAGAAATCCTGTATTTGATAGGCATTCATGAGATCAGGTAACATACCTTGAAAAGCAATATAACAATTGGGTAATCTGTTAGTCTTCTATCTTACTAAATAACCATCCTACCCCCCGTTGCATAAATGCTCAACTACCTTAATTTCTTTATAAGAACAAATTTGCTATTTGGTGCTTTCTTTTCCTTTCCTTCCCCCCCCTTCCTTTTTTTGGAGAGGGGAAAGACAAGGTTATTGATGTTAAGTGACTTGCCCAAGATCATGCAACTATTATGTGTCAAGTGACCGAGTATGGATTTTAACTCCTATCCTACTGTCTCCAGGGTCAGTGCTCTATTCACTGCATCACCTAGCTGACCCTGCTTTTTAAAAAAATATATAATCGTCATTGAGAAATATTTAAATATGCATTATTTGTGGAATTCTAGGTTAGGCATACTGTTCGTATAATGGAACATGCTTTTAAATGTAAATACAATTACATTCAATGTCAGAGAGATCTATTCTATATCTCAATTACAGCAGTTATTGAAATGTTCTACATATACAATTTTTACTCATAAAAAAGCTGCTTGTCTGACATACAGAGATAGCATTTTTCATAGGGTCAGTTATACATATGCACAGAGTATAACAAGATGCATTGCTGAAATTCCTGATTTGAAGTTTCAATAAGTTTTATTTCAGAATTCAGGATTATTAATGGGATGTTTGATCAATAAATTTTAAGCATTTTAAATGATGTTGGAATCTGCATAAGAATTAACCAAATGATGCTTTGAAATCTTCTCAATAAGCCATTTCTTTTCTTTCTGCTGCCCACATGATATATGAGTTATGCTGCAACATATTGTACACAGTTCTGCAAGCTCAGCTCTCAAGTGAATGTTCAATCTGAAATCAGTCAGCCATGCTCAGTCCAATCTAGTTTACCTTGTTGGTAGTAAACTTCCCTTTCCAACTGAGCCACATGCATATATGATGTATTTCCTTTAGAGTAAGCTTTCACTATTAGACAGATCAATAACTCAGAGCAAATTAACCTAGCATATTTAAAATTCTGATTTTCAAAACCTGCAATATTATATCTAGTCTCTAAAAATTCTAAAAATATAAATTTCAATTTTATCTAAACAACAAGTCATGTAGTATATTGTTACTTGAAAAAGACTTGTTTTGGTAAGCTTGCTATATGGAATATATGAGAAGGAGCCTAAATTAGTCCAGGGAAAATAACAGGTACTTAATAAAGGATTTTAATGACTTTTCATACAGAATTATAGAACTGGAAAGGGAATTAAAAGATAGTTTGATAGATTCTGTTTTACAAATGAGGGAAAATACAGAATGAAAGATTTAAGATACAAGAGATGTAATGGAGCAATGTTTTTGGAAAGGTAAAAAAGATTAGAAACATGAGAAAACATTTTCTATCCTGATATTTGAAAAGCAGGCAGATCAAAAGTAGGGAAAGAGAATATAAAATAAAATAAATGTTTTGTAATGAGGGGTTTAAGAGCTGAGGAAATAACATCATAAATGGCCCTCACAATTTTAGTAGCTAAGAGACAAATGATTTGCAACAGTGGGAAGGTTGAGGGTCGGTTTGATTTTAGTTAATTCCAGAATTTATAAAAAAAAAATTCTAATATATGATAGTGAGCTAATACATATTTACTCTTGAAAGAACTAGAGATGAGTTAAACAAATTACAGCAATGAAAATGGTCCTGAGGTTAAATGACACGAATTTTTAGTGAAACAACTAGCACTTGTAAACATTACTACTCATTGAAAACTTACTGATACATTGTCTTATTATAGCACTATGGACATGCATTATTATGTATTTTCTCTCGGTTAGATCTTCTAACTTTTACAAATATACATAATTTTTAAATTACAAGACAGTTTTGTCTTTTTTTTGTTTGAGTTCCAAATTCTGTCACTCTCTTGACTTCCCCTTCATTTAGGAGGAGGGAATTTGTTTAGGTTAAACATATGCAGTCATGCAAAACATTTTCATATTATGTAAATGTAAAAGAAAACCAACCCAAAAAAGTAAAAAAAGAATTTTGTTTGTTTGTTTTGTAAGTATGCTTTGATCTGAATTCAGACTTTATTAGTTGTTTTTATGGAAGAGATTAACCTTTTTAACCATGGGTCCTTTAGAATTGTCTTAGATCTTTCTGTTGCTGAGAATTGATAAATCATTCATGTATGATCATCAAACAATATTGCTATTACTATGTACAACATACTGTAGGTTCTTTTCACTTCACTCTGCTTAAATTCATGTTAGTACACTTTTTTTTTCAAAGCATCCCACTTATCATTTCTTATAGAAGAGTATTCTACCACAATCATATACCACAACTTCTTCACCCATTCCCAATTAATGGTCATTCCCTCAAGTTATAATTCTTTACCACCATAAAAGAACAGCTATAAATACTTTTGTACATAAAGGTTCTTTGCTTTATTATTATTATTTCTTTGGGATAAGGACCTGGTAGTGGTATTGCTGGGTCAAAGGCATTGCAGGTTTATAAAATTTGAGGCAAAGTTCTAAATTGTTCTCCAGACTGGGTGATCAATTCAGAACTCCACCAATAGTGCATTAGATTCCCAATTTTCCAACAACCCCTCCATCATCAGTCATTTTTTTTTCCTTTTCTGTCATAGTAGCTGCTCTGATGGGTTTGAAATGATACCTTAGAGTAGATTTAATTTGGATTTCTCTAATTAATACTGATTTATATGATTTTTTCATATGGCTATAGATAGCTTTCTTTTTTTCATCTGAAAACACTGTTTATATCCCCTTAACCATTTATAAATTGGAGAATGATTTGTTTTCTTATAAATTTAACTCAGTTCTCTTAATGTTTGAGAAATGAAGCTTTTATCAGAGAAATTTGTGATAATTTTTTCCTATTTTTCTGCTTTCCTAATAATCTTGGCTGATTTGGTTTTGTTTGTGCAAAACCTTTTTATTGCAATGCAATCAAAATTATCCATTTTGCATTTCATCATTTTTATCTCTTGTTTAGTCATAAATTCCTCTCTTCTCCATAGATCTGACAGGTTAATTATTCCATGTTCCCCTAATTTGCTTATGTTATCACCCTTTATGTCTTAATCAAGTACCCACTTTGACCTTACATGTGAATATGGTATGAGATGTTGGTCTATACCTGGTTTCTTCCTAACTTTTTCCTCAGTTTTTCTAGCAGTCTTTTTTAAAAATCAAGTAATGAATTCTTTTTCCCAAAAGCTTATATCTTTGGGTTTAAGAAACATTTATATTAATATGGTCTTTACCCACTGTGTATTGTGTATTTCATCTTTTCCATTAATTCATCTCTGTATCTTTTAGCCAGTACCAGATTATTTTTTTGATTAGCACTAAGGGAGTCTAAACATCACCCCACGATGTCATTGGTCCCCTTCAAAAAAGGACTAGCAAATGATACCAGGAAATTTTCCAGGTGTTGAATTAGATAAAGAATTATCCCAATTCACTACACTTGGTTAACTTATATGAGTATTCATGTTTTTGTGAGCACTTGCTCCATCCTTTAGTTTTTTGCATTGTTTTCTTTTGAAGTTCCTTCAGGTAGAAAGTTCCTGCTGAGTTTGCCCTCCTTGTTCTTCTTGGCAAAGACTAAATTGATAATGATGCTTGATGTCTCTCTTCTTCTGTGAAAATGTGAGCTCTTTTGAAGCAGGGACCATCTTTTTGCTTTTGATTCCTTATAACTGAGGACAGAGCATGACATATAACAAGTGCTTAATAAGTTGCCTGTTGATTGACTGTGTGCACATTTGGAATAATGCTTTGAATTTAAGTAGATGGCGTAAGAAAGAAGGAAAGAAGAAAAGAACTGAAGTCCTTTACTTTTCTGTTCAAGTTTAGTTCAGGAACAGTTCATTTTAAGAAATGGCCTCAGTGTCTTCTGCCTTATTTTACCAAGTGATCTTCAGAATCTTCTTAAGACAATTTAGATTGAAGTAATTCAGTTTCCTGGCATAACACTGGTATTACTTTCCAGGTGTCACAGGCAAATAAGAATGGTCAGCACATGAATTCCAAAGGCCCTCAATTTGGGAAGCAGTCTAATATTTCTCTCCCACATTTTTATTCAAAGCTCCCTGTAGCAGCAAGTACCCTAGCATACTCAGGATGGCTGCTAGCACAGGTTCTTAGATCTACTTTTCTAAAGGGAAGCAACTCAAAATAGTTTAACAATCTTATTTTAATCAATCAAACATTTGCCTAGTTCGGGGGAAAAAGTCAGCACCCTTAACTTCAGAGAATGCAAACAGAATACAAACACAAGTTACAAGCAGACGAAGAAACAAATCATCAGATAGGCTTCCAGCTATCTGACCATTACGTACATACCTAGTTAGTTACCAGAGAGGGAAACACCAACATCTGGATTTTCAAAGCTGAGGGGCTCAATGGCTTCCCAGAGTCTGGTCTTGCCAAATCACACAACTCTTTCCAAAGTGAGCCCTAAAGGACAAACTCACACCAGGTACATATAGCCTTCGCCTGGATCAGAGAATGGCACACCCCTCTTGATCCACTGCCCAATCACAAAGTAATAAGGCATAGGCATTCCTGAAGAACAAGCCTCCCACCACAGTCTCCATGTGACCACATTCAGCCTATTAAGAGGCAGAGTATACTTGCAAATCAAGGAAGGTTCTCAGAGCCACTTAAGACTATCAAAGGGCCTAGGGGCAGGGAAGATCTTCAGATTCCCATAACATGCCCCAAACGCTGAGTCAGTTCTGGCAAATCAACTTCATCATCTATGTGTACATTCCTGGAAATTATATTGCCAAGGCAAATGAACTTATCCTTAGCATTCAAAATTTCTCCATTTGTTGTAACCTATAGTTCCATGTATAAATGATGTGGTGCTGACTGGTGGAGAGTGTATACTTTCTTAGTGTTAATTATTAATCAACATTATAATAATTATTAATTATTATGTATTAATTAATATTAACACAATAATGTCATAAATTAATTATAAATTAATTATTAAGTCAAAATGAGCAAAAGTAGCAGAGAATCATTGCATACTTTTTGAGTCTCAGCCTCGGAGGTTGCATTGAGTATATAACCATCTGTGAACAAAAAGTCTCCTACCAACTTTCCTTCCACTTTAGTCTTGCTTATATCCTTTTCAAGTTAAATGATTTACTGTCAGTGTGGTAGCTGACCTCAATGCTATTTTCATCCATATTGAAGATATCTGACAATATCACTGAAAACATGCTAAAAAGTGTGGGAGCAAGTACACAGTTCTAATTTATCATTGGTGACTGGGAAAGCATGAACATCCTCCATTATCCAGAACTCATGTAAATTTACTGTCATGAAACTTATGCACAATCATCATGAACTTCTCTGGGCAATCAGCTTTTGCAGTGATCTCTTACAAGCCATCATGACTAATAATATAAAAAGCCTTTGTCAGATCAGTGGTATTTCTTCTGGAGGTTTCAGGCAGTAAATGCCATGTCATTTGCTCCTTGAATGTTTCCCAAGCTACACTGACTCTCAAGTAGGTGACCATCTTCCTGGTGCATGGAAGGAGGACTCTGGCAACAATCTTGCTGATGACTAAGAGACACTTCCCCCTGTCCCCATTGTCACATGACAAGCTAATTGCTTTTCCTTTATATAGATGGACAATGGATGCATTCTTGAACTTCTTGGGGATAGCCTCCTCCTTCCACAAACCTAAGAGACTTTATTCAGTTTTTGTATGAACAGTGGACCCCTGGCCTTGTAAAGCTCAGCTACTATGGAATCTGCACCAGGCCCTTTGACTCATGACAGGATCCTAATAGTACTCAAAACCTCTTCTTCAGTTGGAAATTTGACTAGAGAGGAACTGATTTCAAACTAAGGTATATGGTGAGTGTGTTCATCACTGCTTGATGACAGTCTATTGAGAACACTATGGAAGTGTCCAGTCCATCTCTCCAGGATCATGTCCTTATCAGTACTAAATGTAGCTCAATCAGCACTGAGTAACTGAGATGCACCATAGGTCTTTGGCTCCTAAACAGTCTTCGGGGCATAAGAAATGGACTTTGGATTGTTATTATGAGCAGAAAAATAAATTTCACCTGCTTTCTTACTGACCCAAGAATCCTCCATCTCTCTAAGCTTTGCTTGTACTTGCTTTCAATGGAGTTTAATGCTGCTTTCTATGAGATGAATGAACTATCCTGCTTGTAAACCCTGCAGAGTTCTCATTTTTTATTTAGCAACTTTTGAATTTCCTCATCATTTTCATTATACCCACCTTGACGTAAGTGTTCTAACCCAGATGAACAAATGTAGTGCTGTACACCAAATCTCTGAAAATTTCTGAAAGCTACTCACTCCTTTTCTGCTCCAATGTTGCCAATAGTATGTTGACTTAACCCTCCCTCCAAGTTAGCAACAAACTATTACATCTTAGAGTAACTCTCTAATCTGTTGAAATCAAATCTTCTGGTAGTCATTTTGCCTTGGTTGCACCCCTTTTGCTCTATGCAAATATTTAATTTAGAGAGGTTAAGTCTATGATCAGCCCAACACTCTATAGCACAGATTGTGTTTGTCACTTTCACATCCTGTCTGTCTCTTCTCCTTATGATCATGTAGTCTATTAAATGTCAATTTTGTTGCAAGGTACGTTAATGAAGTTTTATTGTGTTTAGGTAAATGGAAAATAGTATTGATGAAGAGAATATCATGAGATGCACATGTCTTCAGTAGTAAGTGACCATTGGTATTATTGTTTTCAATTCCATTCCTCCCAAGGACTCCCTGCCATGTCTGGTAGTCTGTACTTACTCTTACATTAAAGTCACCCCAAATATTAAGTTTGTCCTCTTTCATTAAATTGATAATGAGAATTTCAGGTTTTCAGAATTATTTTAAATTTGATTTCTTCAGGGAGATCTCTTTATGGTGGGAGCATACACACTGATGATGATGGAATGGCAGTATCCTGCAAGTGGCAATCCTATTGTTCTGAGGCTCTCATTTACTCCTTCTTTAGGCATACAAACTTGTTGACTAGAGAAGTTTTGATTGTAAAACTTACACCATCTTCATGGTGCTCTCCTCCACCCTTGTACTGCAACCTAAAAATGGATTTGGTCAGTGCAAAATAGTCCTGCTCCTATTGCCAGCAAGTACTTCTTGAAATCTCCTTCTGACCAGTTGTACAACCCCTATGGTCTGTGGGTGTAGAGTTCAGGACAACAATGCTTCCACAGCTGATTCAGTTGCTCTGAAGGCCAACTACTGGCTTGCTGAGGAATGACCTGAACTGGCATAGCCTGAAAAGGACTTTGCTTTACTCTAAACCCAGTGATACAGACCTTTCTTGGCAACCTTGTATATTGTTTTAGACTGGACATTTGTTTCATATACATCCTTTTGTTGGTGCTGCTGCTCCAAAATTTGTTTTGAGGTATTATTATAACCTCATTCCCAGGTGAATTTGAAGAACTCAGGTGAGTCCCTCTGCCTTTATTGTTTACTTTCTTATCTTGGTTCCATTGCTGAGATTTAGATTTCTATCCCAAAGCAGTATATCTGATCCTTGAGGAGAAAAAAATGTCTATGTATGTATATGTGTATATTTATATATGTGTGTGTATGTATGATTATGTCTGTATATGCACATCTGTGGGTCTACATATATCTTTATATATGTGTGTTTCCACAACATTCTATATTATTTACAGAGAAGGCATTTCATAATCTTTGACTGAATGATAAATATTTATGAATTAGTAAATAGTCAAGCAAATAGTGTTCCTTTCTTTATATTTGTACTCAGTCCTTGACTTTTTTTTCTTTTCCCTTATGGGGATGTGATGTGAAAGGAGAAAGAAATATTTTCAGTTCTTTGATAAATGGTAAAGACCAAACTGGGATCAAGGTCTTCTGCCTGTAAACCTTGATACTAGCATAGGCTGAGGCTGGTAGATCTCTTCAATTTGGGAACGGTTAACTGCCATAAGTCTAAAACCGAACAGGTGTCTACACTAAATCTGACAAAAATATGTTGAACCTTTAGTGATGGAGAACTGCCTGGTTGCCTAAGTAGGGACAAATCAGACCAGGTTGGAAAAAGGAAACAAATAAAAACTTTGTATCAGCAATGCAGTATTCACAATGCCTACAGTAACTATAAATATGCTGATATAGTTATTAATCACAAAATGGAACAGGCTCTCTACATAAGAAATATAGATAGTGCATTCATTTAAATACCAAAAGACTGAGTCCCAAAAC